>WEIV01020555.1:182620-206480 GCA_013390005.1 Calyptomena viridis
TTACAGTGGTGGGATTTTATCATGCCAGCGTTCTTCCTTACACAACTGCCTCAGGTGTGAAAACTCCCTCGCTCCAGGGTAGTTACTGGGACATTCACATTCACGTGCAGGTCTGAAGATGTTCATCCTGTTTGAAGGGTCATAACTGGCTCAACTGAGCTGATGTGAGGGGCAGCTGTCATGTTTTAGAAGGTGTCACAAACCATCAANATTCTAAAAAAACCCCTATGGAGATATATACATATGTGTCAGGCATTCAGTGTCCTTTTGATCTAATCCACTCCAAGGGATCTATTAACCTCAGTTACCCTCACTTTCAGGGGTGGGTTGTAACAGCTATGTTCCAGGATCAAGTGATCTGGGCTAGAATCATTGAAATGAATGATATTATTAATATAATTCTCAGTTAAATAGTAAGAACTTGATTCCTTCAATTTAACTATCCATTACCCTACTAATGCTAGTGGTCACCCTCAAGACTTCAAATAGTAAGATTAAAACCTAGCCAAGTGATTGATTTCAATTCTCAGTCAAGCAAGAAGATAAAAAAAATCCTGAAACAGCAGCCTATACATAAACTAAACTCAGTGGAACAATGAGAAAGCATCAGCTGTTTGTTTATTGGTTTTCTATATAATTTTCAAGTCTGAGAAACCTGAAAAGAAATACATACAGGAAAGGTGATGGACAGCATCCACTATGCTTCTAACTTACGCTACGTGTATATTTCTCACAAAATTTTCTGATTCTGCTTTCATTACAGAGATCCATACAACGATGGACTTTATTTTGACACTATCAAATGTTTCGTGGCGATAAGTTTTACCTCATCTCAGCAGCATCAAATCAGTCCTGAACTGAGAGAATTGACAAGAGAGTTTTATGATGAAAAATTATGGGTTGTTGCTTTCATTTGAATCTAGTCACATTTAAGTCATATACTTGGTTGGCAAGAAGCTCTACTAAATATAGTGGATTTTGATTCCTGAAGTTTCATGCCTTTTAGTGGGGTTTTCCTTATTACTATTAGTTTTATAGCATCCTAACATGTTTTAAAACACAGTAAAAACTTCAATAAGTAAATGTGGACTTAGAGACTTCATCTAACATTTTGTTCGTTCACTTTAAACCTTGGTGAAAAATGCACTAACAAAGTGCTGTAGTCTCTGCTAATATATCATAGTGTTTATGAGCAGGAATCAGCAGGAAAACACACCCAAGAGGTATGACCGTCTTGTCAGACGTGTCATTTTGTGCTGGGATGAAAATGAGTAAGGATGAAGGTCTCCAAGTTCATTAAGGGCCTCTTTTTACTCACTAGATTCGGATGTTAAGAGTGCCATTTCACTCTTAGCAAAATGCAAAAATGCATGCAAAAATATATTAAATACTCCTATTAGGTTAAAGTTCAAACAAAAATACATTCAGATCCTGGTATTCAAAGTTTCATAAAGCAAAGAAATGTCAATGGTTTTGACCAGCAAGCAGCTGTCAGGCACATCACTGATTCTCTCAGCTATTGCTTAACTTAGTGCTCTAGAGCTGGTCTAACAAATTACTCCTATTTGTGGTAAATAGAATAGCATAGAATAGAAATTTTCAGCTGAGAGGGACTTACAACTATCATCAACTGCCTGACACAGTAGTAGTTCCTTTCCTGTCCTATGAGCCTGGAATTGTTCCTGAACACGAAGCAGGGCAAAAACCTGCTATTTCTCATATTCTGCCACTCTAAGAAAGCCTGCACCAATCTAGTGTTATTTTGCCAAACAGGTGAAATGATTCCTGAGGAATAGGACCAACATGCCCAATACGGCTTTCTTGCTAACAGTGTGATCCAAATTTTAGGAAATTAGTGAAAATATTCACAGTTGATTTTTAATGTCTTTTCATCAGTGGATTCCTCATAGAATACTCCACTCTCAACACTTCTAGGATAATGGAAAATGGTATCAGGTCGCAGGTGCACCTTTCACTGAGAACTCAGGAGTCCGACTTATTACCTGGAGAGCAGCCACAGTTTTTCTCANGCCTTGTTCATAGTGCATTTGCTCGTAGAATTAACGTGGGAATTAGTGCAGTCAGCTCCCATATGAGCAGCATTATGTTAGCCAATTTGCATAGTCTCCCCATGCTCGCAACACGATACCAATGCTGACAGTAGGAGCCTATGTGTTTGGAGCAGAAGGTACAGCGCTCTATCTCCAGTGACAACCATGACGTCTCTATGGCAAGGGCAAGCAGAACACTTGACAACCATGAAGTTTGTATAGCCTGTGAATTGTTACAGTGGACATATTTTGAGAAATCAGCAGTCTGTGAGAACTCTTCGCATATTTTCCTACTAGACCTGATCAAAAGAGCAACCACCTTCATTTTGTTGATGGGAACCCTGTAGAAATTTCGGATACTGACCAAGTAGTAAATAAGCATCTCACTGATGACCATAACAAGGACTCTGCCATGCTTACACTAGACTCCTGTGAAAAAGGCGTGGGTTCCCCTTCAATCTATTCAGCTATGCCATGTCCTCAAACAGTGAAAGGGAAACCATAAAACTGAATGTGATGCACATCATCCCAAGAAATTCATGCCTTGTGAGTGTTTTGGAAAAATTCTCCCAGCTTAAGAAAGGCTCTATGTTGCAAAAGAACCTGATGCAATTTAACGTTGGATCTGTTTGGTTCTTCCCTGAAAAATGTCAGATCTCTTAAGACAAGAGCTTTCCATGACACATACGAATTAGTGATGGTGTCATTAAATAGGCCTCTTGTTAAGACCATCCAACAGTCTTTGTAAGAACCTGTTTTCAGCTGCCTACAGCTTATAACTAAAAAAATCGGTTTTGAAACTTCCAGTGTTGCAAATATATTTTCTACTGGTTTGAGATAAAGAGTTTCAACCAGTTGTCAGTCTGATAACTGATAAAATCTATAACCAGAGATTGGTGATAACAGGAAAGCATAAAACAGGGAAGGCAAAAATACTGTGTATTCTGCTAACAAGAATAGCTAATAGAATGGAGAGATTTTATATCTTGTTTGCATGACTGACTTACAAAAGTAGGAGTTACAATACAAACAGGAATTACTTGAAGAAAAAAGTAACTGTAGAGATGGAAAATTTCTGTGATTCCAAAGAAATGTTCTTACAGTCAAGTATAACAATTACTAGCACTTTTCCATGGCAGCAGACAGCATTTCAAACAATGTTTTAGCTATCTATTTCAGATCCATCATCTCACATGCTTAAGTGCTGCTGGAGAACACTTTGCAGCACTGAGGCATCTACTAGTAAAGAGCCAAATATAGCTTTTCACTGTTTGGGGTATCATAAGCACCAGTCAAAAGCTTCACATAAATATTATAATTTAGAAGAAGTAATTATATATTTTTTAATGCAACATTACCCACTATGTAGCATAATAACACAGAACATTTAAAAACTGCCTTGTAGGGTACAATGCTAGAGTAAGATACTCTAAAGCATTCCTCAGAGTAGATCAGATGACTAGGAAAAAAAGAGCTTGATGGGGTCCTGCCATTTTAAGAAATCAGGCCACCAAGTCACTCAGCTATGGTTTACAGACATTTAGCTGCTAGTCCCTGATTTAAAAAAAAATCTTGGTATAAATATTTTAAAATCTTATTCCATGAGCTATCAAACTTAGTTCTCTCATGTTCTGGAAGGATTCATAAAGCAAAGCTTTCCAAGTCACCTCTCCCTATTACAGTAAATTATGTTGTCCATTCCTCTGTTTGATTGGCAGCCTTTAAATCTCTTGTCCCCATTGAGTTTGTGCCATGTGAAGCAACTGCAAAAGAAGATCTTGTTTTCAATTTTTCAGGGTCAGATTATCTCTCAGTAACATGGATGTCATTCATGACACAATGAATGAGAGTCATACTCAGGCCACCAAAAGAAGGGATGTTAACTCTGAAAATAAAAAGAAAACATCAAAGGTAATAGTAAAAAAATCTGTTTAAGTCAAAAACAGGCAGGCAGAAGCAGGAACTGATATAGAGAGATAGTATCAGGAACAAATCCCAAAATCATCTCTGCATGACCAGTTTACCACTGCTACTATTTACAATACAGTAACTCATAGCAAGACTGAAAACCCTCCGAGCTGACACTGAAAACATTGACCACAATGTTTAGAACACGCTCTACACATTCCAAATAAATGCATCCACCTGCCTCAGAAATAATTTCTGCAGAAACTTTAAGCCTATTTAAGATAGAAATAAAACATCCTTATTAGAAGTTAGACAAAATATTTTATAAGTATTAAAATTTTAGCCTGGAGTTCTTTTCCCCTCAAACCAGTTTTGCTTATGTGATGAGACTACAGTTTGTTTTCACCTAGGCCAGTACTCAGATGAACAAAGCTAAATCTTTCCTGCTCTGAAGTAAGATCCTGGAAACCATATTTTTCATCCGAGCATAGTTCATCGCAGTCAGAGATGAGATTATAACACAATTTTATTTGAAGTTGTGCGTTTTTGTGCCTTTACCAGCTCTTTCTCTACTACCATTATAATTTCCTGAGCTATAAGTGTCAGTTATCACCATCAAAAGTTTGGAGAGAGAGGTTTAAGTCATAGTCACTCTGCCTTCCCATCTGGGTTAGCTACATACATGCAAAGAGCCATTAAAAAAGTTAGAATGGGAGAGAGAAAAGGAGGATGGAAGGCTTCACCACACTAAATGAAAAGCAAACAATATGCATATCAGCATCCTAAGGAGATGTACCACTCTGCTGGGAAAAACCAAGACAAAAGAATTATCTGACACAACAGTTCAAAGCATATTGCACCTGTCAAAACGTCTGTCATCTTCTATAGAAATGCACCATTCTAAAAGAAAAAAGGGAAACTCTAGCAAAGTCACTCAGAAACAACAGACCACTTTGTCTCCTTCCTTCCAGCCAACTCCTCCATCTGAAAGCCATTTAACTCAATGCTAAAGATTGCCTGGAAGGACCAGACAATAGGAAGGTCTCTTTCATTGTCAAGGACAGTTACACTTTGAAGATGATGCTCAAAAGGGGTTAAAATGGGTCAACAAGCAATTGTTGGGTCTATCCAAGGAAATGTGAACAGAACATTGTTAAAGTCACACACAAAAAAAATCTAAAAGAGCACATCTTTAAGCTGGGGAAGTATGGAGGGGAAACACACAAAATGCTGATGTAATGTCATAGTGAAATGGAGATTAAAAAAATCCCCAGCAGTACAAGTAGTGAAACTGAATTTCAGTAGATATGGCAGTTCTTAGCAACATGCATCCAAAACACAGAAAAGGCAAGAGACATATAAGCTGACTAACAAAGGGGAAAATGACAGCAACTCTGAGAGAATAACATGCCATTTTCCTATTTCTTTTCATTTGACTGCTTCCAACTTTCACAACATTCCCTGGGAATCACTGTGCATACACAGCTAGATGCAATGGATGCATCCTAAGTACTGAAACGGACTTGTTTATATACAACACCTGTTTTAAAGGAAAAAAAAAAAAAGGAAAATTGCAAAAATATTTTTGCTTTCATGTGGATTATCTGATCAATACTTATACAGCCTACTGAAACCTCTTTGTGTTTGAATGCTCTCTTCGTGCTTACATGAAAAATAGAAGTTACCATTATACAAAAGCTTCCAGACTTAATTTACACAAATCTAATTCCTAAGACAAATCTTCTATGAAATAAAATATTCATCTAACGTAATTTATTTATCTAAAGCCACTTCTTATTTTTAGTCTAATTTCTCTGTTAATCAAATTTTGGCTTGTTTTTTATTCCTAAATGCAGTATTGTATTGGAATATAGGCACCAAGTCTGAAAAAGCTTCAGTTCAGCAGAACTAGTCATGAAGTGTATTCATTTGTATCTGCATTTGCAGCAAAGGAACATTCCATTACATGCAACTTCAGACAGGAAAAATGCCTGAAATTTCAACTCTGCTGAAATTAGTGGCACAACTTGCAGAAACTTTGCAGGGGGAAAGAAGTCATTCTGTTCTCACACACTCGTACTTCTGAACCTGGTCAGAGACTATAGACAGAATCGTAGAACAGCCTGAGCCAAAAGGGACCCACAAAGTCATCAAATTCCAACTCCTGGCCCTGCACAGGACAGCCCAAGACATCATGTGCCTGAGAGCATTGTCCAAATGCTTCTTTAACTCTGTCAGCTTGGTTCTGTGACCACTTCCCTGGGGAGCCTGTTCCAGTCCCCAACCACCCTCTAGGGGAAGAACGTTTTCCTAATATCCAACCTAGACCTCTCCATATACAGTTTCACACCATTCCCTTGAGTCCTGTCAATGGTCACAAGACAGAAGAGATTGGTGCCTGCTCCCCTGCTTCCCCTCATGAGGAAGTTGCAGACTGCAATGAGGTCTTCCCTCGGTCTCCTCTTCTCCAGGCTGAACAAGCCAAGTGACCTCAACTGCTCATCGTATGGTTTCCCCTCCAGGTCCTTCACCATCTTTGTTGCTCCGCTTTGGACACTCTCTAATAACTTAGTATCTTTCTTATATTGTGGTGCCCAAAACTGCCACAATATTCAAGGTGAGGCCACACCAGTGCAGAGAAGAGCAATCACTTCTCTCAAGCAGCTGGCAATGCTGCCTGTGGCCGATACCCCCGGGGACCGTTTCTACAAGAGTAAGAAATGTTGAGCATAACACTCTTTACCATTATCTTCCCTCCCATTAAAAAAGCAATTTCAATCATCTACAACTTCTATGATGTTTTTTCCCTTGTATTTTCTTTAAATCAAATCCAATTGTTCCTAAAATGCTAATCAAAACTCAATATTTTCAAGAGTTTTCACAATCATTTTTTGAAATAAAATCTATTTCAACCATCTTTTTGACAAAGAATTTAATCTCAGATAACATTGGAAACTTTTTTTGTAGCCAATCGCTGGACAGTTTTTAGAGACACAATGAAATTCTTATTTTATCTGCTTGGTTTTCATACTTCATGCTCATATACTGGATTCCAAAACAAAAAAAATTAAATACTCAAAAATATTGATGTCTCAGTGTTCAACCAGCACCAAACACGCCTGTGAATATAAACTGAGTTGAAAGCCTTGTAGACTTATCCTTGGTACTTCATGCCCTTCATCTCTGAATTCCAAACTTTTTTTTTCCACCAGCCTTTTATAGCCTTATGTGATTATCCAATACTAAAATGTAATGGGAATCACAGCAATATTATCAGTGCCTCTTTTAGAATTACCTATTTTCAAAAGCATTTGTGATTTCAGACTTGCTGCAAAAGCTGTCTCAAACTAGACAACTCAAAATATTGGTGAAAACGAGTGTTACACAACGGCTGATCTGCTGTGCAATTTAGACATATATGACTAAACCAGTCTCACAAGAAATGCCTTGACAGCGGTCAAAGTACAGAACTCCCCCTAACAGCAGCATGGGGCAAATCAGGTTATGTCATTATTCTGGTTTTCCTCCTCCATCCTCCATTTCCCCTCGTATTCTTTCTCTATTCCCCTTACCACTGTGTTCCCCACTTGCTGCATTTCCTTCGAGGGCCTTCTTACCCTCCATGGCTCATGAGTCACAGAAGACCTGGAGAACAAGGGAACCATTGTCCCCTTGACAGGTTTTGATGTTGAGGATGAGAGCAGGCTGCTGCAGCCAAAGGCAAAAGAGCAGGAAAGCAATGTTTGAGATTATGGAGTGGGGACGTAATACACATAGTTGTCTTTTCCGGATATGTGAAACCTGTGCATGCTCAGGATCTGTGGCATCTCAGGAGAACGAAATGTTAAACTCTTAACACAGCTACAGTGCACATGTGAAAATCCTACTTTCATGATCTAAGAATGAATCTAAACTCACATTCTGTATAAGAATAAATAATAATTTTGATAATAAATGTCTATATAAATATAGACACAATCTTTTTTTTCCTTTTTCTATTTACTATCATAATCATGTACCTTTTTTTTTTTGCTGTAAGAAAAAACAAAATCCTGCCTACATCTATTTCTATTGTATGACATTGGTAAGTAATACCTGCTGAAATTTTCAAAAAAAGTTTTATCATTGCTTAAAAGATAAATCAGCTTTAACATTATCTTGGCTAAGTGGCACAAATGAAAAAATATTGGTGATGATGAATGTGGATATACATCACTAACAGCAACAGAAATTGAACAAACTGAAAATGCAGTATCAAATATGAAAACTTTTTATGAAAAATGTAGGTTTGAGTTTGTTATGATTTTTTCCAATTAGAATGTACTTAGGATTTAAATTTCCCTGTGTTATCTCTGTAGATAACATAAAAATGCTGGGCCAAATTTTCTGGTGGCTTGTCTCTGTGAAAGGCAGCTGACAAGCAGCAAGTTTGGGGGTTTTGTGGGGTTTTTTTCACTTGGCCACGATCATGTGCTTTTCATGTATGTCTGTACAGTGTCAAGGCACACATATTCTCCAATATTGACCATTCTTCTGTACCTGTGTGTGAGCATGTGACCAAGAACAATCTTTAATCACAGCTCATTACCTTTCTTTACATAAACATACAGTCCTCAAATCAGGGGAGGGAGACAGTCTCATGTGACTTTGGAAAGCAATTATACTCCATGAAAAATGTCTAGCTGTAAGTTAGAAAGAACAGTTCACGCAAAATACAGATGTAAGTTTTCTGAAACAAATTTAAGACTGTTGCAGGTATTCAAAAATCCAAAATCTTTTAATTAATGACTAAAGAACAAAAGTGCTAAGTCCACCTGATAATATATTTGCAGTGAATCACTCGGCCAACTAGTGCACTTCAGATACACTGCTGAGGATGACAAGTGAAAAAAAAAAGAAAAACCAAATCAAAAAATCCCCCTCAGATAGTCGTTTCCAGTGTTTTTATAAGATATTAGGGGTTTTCCTCACTTAAAAAAAATCTGTTTCATCTGATTTCAAGAGTGTGTAAATGACTGACACATTGCAATTCACATTGCAAGTCATTAGAAGAACAAATACAGCTTCGTTCTCTTTTCATGTGTCACCATAAAATTGATTCGCTGCATTAATATTTCAGGATATTTTAGGATTTTTTCGTTTCTGTCCACCAAAGAGAACAAGCAATCACATACAGTCTTCTCCTTTTTTTTTTTTCCAAATAATTCCCTCCAAAGAGAGAGGTCCAAAAGGCAGCAGGGCCAGATGCACACTGCAAACTCTTGCCAGCCAAGCCACAGCAGCAGGGATATGAAAAGCACAAAGCCAAGAGCAGATGCATAACACCAACCAAAGTCATGGCTGAGTTTCATGTGGCTCCCATTCTGCTGTCAGAGAGCTCTGGCCACATGTCTGGCCAGCTCAGGACCAATGAGCCACAGCATTGGAGCCCTGGCAGCATCAGCTGCACCTCCTTGGGGCTCTGCCATCAAGTGATGCTAACAACCATCCCAGCAAGGCAAAGTCTCTCAAACCCAAAACAGCTGAGGAGGCCACTGGTAATGCAGGGCAAGCAGTGAAAGAGAGGAGACATGAACAACAGACAACAGCCATGTTGCTTAATGCAACATTCTAATGTACTGATTCTACAGGAACAGAGAAATGAGGTGAGGCAAGAGGAGCTGAGTACTTGATTTCATCTGAGAAGTTCCAGTCTCCAGGGAAAAAGAAACTACCAATTTCAGAAAAAGGCTCAGCAAAAGAAACGGCAAATATCAATCACAAAGAACTCCCATCTCCAAAAATCCTTACCTTTAGATTCTCTCTCACAGTCAATTTAATATTAAGGTTTTCTTCTTCCCATCATCTGCAGTTGCATTTTTTTAAAATGTCATTCTTTTTCCTCTGGATTTTATGTACTAATGAAACATAGTCTGAAAGAAAAAATATGTCATCAAAACCAAGGAAGATTCCCCACAGGAATTATATTTCATATAAAGGAAAACTACTGTGAAATGGATAATCCTCACCTTGGAAACATATCATGTTTTTTATAGTTTCAAGCGGTGCATACACAGAGACTTATCAGTAGTCACAGCTGGATTTTTGGCATATGGCATTCAGGCAACCACGGCACTGTCAACAGCTCAGCAGTGCTCACAGCTACTGCTTAGACTGCTTAGCACACCTGATAATGCCACACTCCTCATGCTAGAAGTTAGTCAGGTTGCTCAGATCTGTTGCTTTTTTCTACTTGTTTCCAAACCCTGACAGCAGTGAACAGAATTTTTCCCTGCTGTCTGTGGGATCTCTCACTTTCCCAACCCACCAGGTACCCTTCATTTTTTTAATTGCCGAGTTAAATGTCACTTGTAGATCCAACCTAGGCCTCTGCCCATTGCAGAAGGACTCCTCTGCATCTATTATCTCTGCTTCAGGTGCTCTTCTTTGAACACAAATTGTAAGGTTAGGCAAGTTGTTTGGGGTATAGAAAGGTAGAAAACTACAGATCTCTCAAGTCAAAGGAAAGATGTTTCATGGGTAAGATAAGTACTTTTGGGTTTCTTCCAGCAATATAGCAATTCCATCAATTGTGAATAGGGAAAAGAAAGCTCCTATGTATTCTAATTATCTAGACTCTTCAAGAGATCACTTTATTTCTTTGGATCAAAACCAATATAGCGTAACTTATATGGACAACTGCCCTGTAAATAAAAGTATTAGAGATGCATCAGTCAATCTACACCATGAGGGTCTTCAGATACTTCCCAGAATTGTTAAATGATTTCTCAGAAGACCACACAGCCATGAATCTGCCCTTTTTTTTTCCCAGCTGTTCCAAAAATACCAGATGAAAATCAGTAAAAATTCCCATATTGCGAAAAAACCCTGAGATTTTCTAAGAAAAATAAAAAAATCCTTCAAACTCTGACATCTTTGGCTTGCTCTTACAGTAACTAAATGTGAACTCAGAAAACAATAGCTGTTAGCCATGTAACTGAGCAAGAAGGCAGCAGAGACTTAAGGTACTCTTGGGGATTAATGACTATGCATATAGACATACATATGTTAGAGTCCAGACAGCCACCTATTCTACCAGTGAAACACCAGCTTCAGCATGAGCTACCTGCTCAAACACTTACCAGGACCCATTCATTTCTTAACCTGGCACCAGCTGAGATAAGAGCCCCATTGCATTAGTAGTAGACAAATTACAGGAATTTGTCTACTAGCCAAGCTAAGCACTAGCCACCAAGATTCTTTTTAAACTTTCACACAGTTTTTAGGGTGCTTTTTTTTCTTTTCTTCTCTAGCAGAACCATTAAGAATACTGTTATTAAAATTCTGACAGGAAAACATTATTAATGGTTAAAACCTTCTTTTATTGTAGTTTAAGCTTACAAGTTAAATTTGGAAGACAGCAGTTAAAATTAATATTACTAAAACTCTATTAGTAAAGCTTCTGTTGAAATTGTTTCCTGCATAGATATAACATGCATCTGTTTTCACAGGACCTTCTTCAGGTGATTTTGCCACACCCCAAAATTCATTCCCTTTTCCTACATCAACGGATGAAACAAAGATATTCCAGGATTTATTATCACTTTAAAATTGCACTCATAACACCTGTTTTTCTCCCACTTCAAAGGGCTATCATGTGCCATCCTGCACTCAGTGTCCCATCAGCTGGGACCAAGAGCATCTCCTGTTCACTGGAGGAGCTGTGACAATCAGTGGTCCTTACTTCTGTCTCCTGCTGCTTCACCATTGTCATAGCTCAGGGGCCAAGGATACTGCACCCATGTGCAAGGACCTTTTTTCTTTTCAATACATAATGGAATAATTTTGGTTGGAAAAGACCCCTAAGATCATCAGGTCCAACCATTAACCTAGTACCACTAAACCATGTCCCTAAGCACCACAACTACACAGCTTTTAAATACCTCCAGGAGTCGTGACTCCACCACTTCCCTGGGCAGCTTGTTCCAGTGCTTGACAGCCCTTTTCACAAAGAAGTTTATTCTAATATCCAATCTTAACCTTCCCTGGTGCAACTTGAGGCCATTTCATCTTGGCCTATCTCTTGCTATTTTGAAAAGTAACTTAACCTCTACCTGTGGTGGTGTGCACCTGCGGTTTATTATGTTTGTCATGTTGTTTCTGTACAGTTCTGTAACCCCTTGTTTATCCCTAAATGGACTGNTTTTCCTCTGAGCCTTAGCTGCCTCTGAACTGGTCATCTCCTGGTGAGAGACCTTGAGTTCTAGGGTGGCCCACTCCTTCCCAGTGCCCCTCAGCTGGACAGCTGGAGCTAGTCAGGGCTGAAGAGGAGTTTGGGGTCCGTCCCCTGAGGCAGGCACCACAGCACCTACCTGTCTACATTCTTCTTTCAGGCAGTTGTAGAGAGTGATAAGGTCTCTCCTGAACTTTCTTTTCTCTGGATTAAACAATCCCAGCTCTTGCAGCCGCTCCTCATAGGACTTGTGCTGCAGACCCTTAGTCAGCTCTGTTGTCCTTCTCTGGACACAGTTCAGCACCTCAATGTCTTTCTTATCATAAGGGACCCAGAATTGAACACAGGATTTGAGGTGCAGTCTCACCAGTGTCGAGTACAGGGAGAGGATTACAGCCCTGGTCCTGCTGGCCACACTATTCCTACTACAGGCCAGGATGCCATTGGCCTTCTTGGCCATCTGGGCACACTGCTGGCTCATGTTCAGCCACTGTCAGCCAACACCTCTAGGGGTCTTTTTCCAATAGGCCACTTTCCAGCCACTACTCCCCCAGCCTGTAGTTTTGTCTGGGGTTGTTGTGACCCAAGGGCAGGACCTGGCACTTTGTCTTGTTGAACCTCATACAACTGGCCTTTCCTGTGCTCCAGCACATCAACACTCCCTCCCAACTTGGTGTCACCTGCAAACTGACTAAGGGTACACTTTATCTTCTCATCCAGATAATCAATAAAGGTAATAAACAGAACTGGCCCCAGTACTGAGCATTTGGAAACAACACCAGTCACTGGCAACCCGCTGGATGTAATTCCATTCATCACCATGCTCTGGGCCTGGCCATCCAGACAGTTTTCTACCCAGTGGGCAGTGCACCCATCCAATCCATAAACACCCAGTTTCTCCAGGAGAATGTGGTGGGAAACAATGTCAAGGGTTTACTAAAGCCCAGGTAAACAACATCCACAGCCATTCCTTCATCCACTAAGCAGGTCACCTTGTTGTAGAAAGAGATCAGGTTAGTCAAGCAGGACCTGCCTTTCACAAACCCATACCAGCTGGGCCTGATCTCCTGGTTGTCCTATGTTGTGCTGCATGATGACACTCAAGATGCTCTGCTCCATGACCTTCCCCAGCACCAAGGTCAGGCTGACAGGCTTGTAGTTCTCCGGATCCTCCTTCCAGCTCTTCCTGTAGCTTGGCATCACATCAGCTAACCTCCAATCACCTGGAACCTCCCCACTTAGTCAGGACTGCTGGCAAATGATGGAAAGTGGCTTGATGGCCTCTTCTGCCAGCTTCCTTAGTATCCTTGGGTGGAGCCCATCTGGCCCCATAGACTTGTGTATGTCTAAATGGTACAGCAAGCCACTGACCATTTCCCCTTCTCAGAGTCATAGAATCGTAGAGTAAGCTGAGCTGGAAGGGATCCACAAGGATCATTGAGTCCAACTCCTGTACACCTCAAGAACCACACAATGTGCCTGAGAGCACTGTCAAAATTCTTTTTGCACTCAGACAGGCCTGGTGCCATCACCAGTTCCCTGGGGAGCCTGTTCCAGTGTCCAACCACCCTCTAGGGGAAGAACCTTTTCCTACTATCTAATCTAAACTCTTGACTCAGCTTCATGCCATTCCCTTGAGTCCTGTCATTGGTGACAAGAGAGGAGGGATCAGCGTCTACCTCTCTGCTTCTCCTTTTGAGGATGTTGAAGATGTTGAAGACCACAACAGTCTCCCCTCAGTCTCCTCTTCTCCGGGCTGAACAGATCAAGTGACCTCAGCTGTTCCTCATAAGACTTCCCTTCCAGACTCTTCATAATCCTTGTTGCCCTCCTTTGGACACTCTCCAATAGCTTAATGTCTTTCTTATATTGCAGTGCTCAAAACTGCACACAGTGCTCAAGTTGAGGCCACACCAGTGCAAAGCATAGTGGGACCATCACCTCCTTTGACTGGCTGGTGATGGATTATGAGAGTTTCATTCTTCTCCTTGTCTCTGTCTTCCAGTTCAACCACTTGGATATCTAGAAAGCAACTGGTCTTACTACTGAAAATTGAAGCAAACAAAGCATTAGGTACCTCCAGCTTTTCCTCATCCTTTGTAACTGTTTCCACCCACATACCATAAAGCATGAAGATTCTGTTTAGCCCTCCTTTTGTTGCTAGTGTATTTATAGAAACATTTTTATTGTATTTTATGTAGCCAGATTAAGTTCTATTTGGGCTTTGGCCCTTCTGATTTTCTTTCTGTATAGCCTCATAACATCCCTGTTGTGCCCCTGAGTTACCTGCCCTTTCTTCCAAAGTCATAAACTCTCCTTTTTTTCCCCTCAGTTCCAGTCAGAGCTCTCTGTTCAGCCAGGCTGATCTTCTTCCCCACCTGCTTATGTTCCGGCATATGGGGACAGCCTGCTGTGTACCTTTATGATCTCCTTTTTGGAGAATGTCCATCCTTACTGGAGTCCTTAGCCCCATGGACTCTGTCAAACAGGCTCCTAAACAGGCCAGACTCTACCCTCTGGAACTCCAAGGTAGCTAGTCTGCTGATGTCATCTGTAAAAGACACTGAAAACAGACATAAGGCCACTGAACTATCACTGGGAGCTTGATTTATCAAGACTCAAGTTGAGTTTCATTCTCCACTATGATTGCAGTACTAAAGTTTGTTTTAGACTCTCCTGTGTAGCACCACAAATGAGCAGTTCCAAATGTAGAGCTAATATTTATTTCTACCGTAGCTGGAAAACAAGCTAAAATGTCTCTTTTAGCTCTAAGATGAAATGAAATAACTAAATATAACCTCACAGTATAAACAGTTTTTTAATACAAATAGCATCCAACAGCTTTGGTGCCACAGAGAAAATGAATGCACAGAAATGTGGGGTTTGACATTTTTCCCCAGAGTCCAATTAAAATAAGCAAAGTAAAATACACAGAAATAAAATATGTCTAGCAAATACGTTTCATCCTAGCTTGATTTGCTACACACTATTGCACCATAGAAATGGGAATACTATCCACAAATTAAACTTCGTATTAAGGACATAGGAAATGTATTGTTAATAGGTACTATATAAGGCATAATGAATCACAGTCTCCAATTAAATCTTTTTCCAGAATAAATAGTCATTATGATCTAGATTAATACATATTACAGCCAGAGGGGACTACTGTGATCATTGTTGACCATTGTTATCATTGCTTTTCAGTGCATAAATCAATTGTTAAAACCTTACTGTAGACATGATTTAATTATGAGTTATACAACAAAACACAAAGGAGGTTCAGTGAAACAGTCTATAATTAAGTTCAACGATTTGATTTCCTCCCCTTCATTCCATCATTATTAAGATTTGTTCCTCCTGTAGTTTGTGAAATTTAGTAGCATTTACAGCACTGAAGTTCCAAGTGATATGGTTAGTCAAGAATAAGCAACATTTATGTAAAGAAATAGGAATGCCTGCCCAGAACAGAAGGGTTCACATCTTAAAATACATTTAAAAAAACCCCACACACACATACACAAAAAAAAAAACCCACAACCACCAAAAACCAACAAAAACAAAGCGGCACGCGATATACCAGATTCCTATTGTGAGGCACAAATTCTTCACAACACTGGGAGACATTGCAGAACAAAAATACTATTAGAACTGTTTCAAAGGGAACATTTTTGGCTAGGATAGAGACTTTTGACGTTATTTATTAGGTTCAAAAATGCTTAACAAAGGCCTAACAATAGTCCTGTGGAAACCACTACATCTGAGGCACTTTCTGTTGTTATGTGCAGGCATTGATTTGAAGATGGCCAGCATTAGTAGAACAATTCCCTCACAGCAGTCAATGCAAGTGAGCATTCATACACATACAAGCAAAAGCCTGTGAACAAACCATATGGAAACAAGAAAAAAAGTAAACATTTATTAACCTCTTTGTGGGAAGATGGGTGGAAGAACAGGCCAGCAGCGAAGGAGACGGTCATGCCAAATTTCTGCGAAAGAAGGTGTTTGCCCCGAGGAATTTTTTTTGTGGAATATGAAAAAGCCTGGAGAATGTCTTCAGTGCCATGGTAACTGGGGCTTCTGGGGCTGCCAGCATTGCCACCACCCTCAGCCACACAGACACACACAGTCTGTATGGGGCACAGGTTGGCAGGTTTGGATGCTGCTCCCACCTTCTTTCTGGCTCATGGCTGAGAGGACACTAGGAGACGTGGAAAAAGCTGAGCAAATTTATGGGGAAAAAATACAAGTGAGGATTTCACTCAGCAACTGTGACATATAGACACATATACAAAAAAAAGGAACAGAAAGACTTATGCAGAATTGTCACTGCATGGATACAGAAATACATAAGACTTGCAACTGGTGCAGGCAGAAGGTTTGTGAATGATGGTGAAGGATGAAATGGTGCCTGTAGAGCACCTGACACATAGGTGGACTATCTTCCTACCACAGTGGGGGCAGAAAATCATCTTCATCCTCATCTGAAGGTGGATATACATAGACAGTGACCAAAACATCATAACGTCACCAGGGACTCGAATATGTTATGTCAGTGAACTACCAGAGTAACATCTCACAATTAAACTGTTTGGATTTACAGCTCGGTTCCTCTTTTTTTTCATAAACCTCAATATAAGCTTCCTTATGCTAGAAATTTCCATTTTCCAGTGTAATCAGTATTTAAATTGGTCTTGGAGGAAAAGGAGAGGAGCTTCAAGCTACAGAAAATACTCTCTAAAGTCCATTTTATTTGCATTTAAAATGTGATAAATGGGGTAACTGGTTTCTGAAATACGCTACAGATTATTAGCTGATATAAAAAAATCTCAAACGGACTTGGCTTGGTGCTGCTGAAGATGAGATTGAAAGTAAAACAGAGGGAATGAGTCCATATAGGGAAGGAGGAGGTGTAACAGAGGTAGTATCTCCCTGGCCCAGCAGACACTCTCTCGTGGCTGAGCACTGCCTGATTAACCTGGGCAACGCCCCGTCACAGCCTCAGGGAGCAGCTCACCTCTGCTCTCACCAAGCCACAGCCTTCTAAAGCTTTGCTAGTGCACCTAACACGGCAGCATCTTTATCCAATGTTGGCCCACAGGATATAAGGAGATCTGGGCCCTTCCTTGCTCTCAGCCTGATAGGGAAGCCCCACTGTGGGGAGTGACTTGGAAACACCGTGATGGCACAACCTGATTGCCCTCTCCTCTAAAATAGACTGAAATAGATAAAGAAAATAAATTAAACACTATAGAGTGGAGCAGCAACCACCAAGATAAATTTATTAACCCACCACCTCTCTTTGCTTTTACATAAAAACACTGCCCTTCCAGTATTTGTAGAATAAACCCAAAGATCCTGAATTTCTAAATGCCAAGTTAAGTGGTGATTTAGTTCTTGAACTCTGAGCACTGGGAGGCAGAAATGCTGTCTGCTTCAATCTAGCAGCTCAGAATCTTTAAAATTAGGCCATATATCCACACAGCTATCCTTACTTCATAATCAGGTTGTATGCAGAAACCCTGAAGATCCACACAGAATCACAGATTACATATATTCTTCATTTAATTTACCTTCTCCTCATTCAGACCTTTGCTGCCAACAGTTTAACTCCCCACCCTGTCTGTCTCTCTAATTGCTTTTAATTTCACATGAGTTCAATGTTTCTAGCTTGATCAAAACAGGTTTTTTGTACAGCTTACTTCATTTCTGCAAATGGGAAGATTTCTAGCAATGAACACTCCTGTTTGCTGTGCAATAGACCTTGAAGAACAACGGCTGAACATTTTCCCACACCACCTCAAGCCTGATTGCAAGGGACATGCTTTTGTATGGATGGCTTATTATATTAAATATACATATATGATGTTGCTGGGGTGGGATCGGTAAAAACAGTGCTTTAAAAAAATGGAGTAGCAAACATGCAATTTATATTTATCAGTATGTGCACTTAGAACTGCAGAAAAGTTCCTAAGTCCATTCAAAAGTTCCATTTTTTGGGGGGCATATCTCACTGCACTGCCTTCAAATACAATGAAGCATGTGCTTAAGGATTCCCATTCCTATAGTAAGTAAAGTATTGCAGTTCAAAGACACGCTTTTAACCCTGACTGTTCATTTAAAGCCAAGACCAAGATTAGAAGTTATTTAAAATACCTTTTCTTTTGAATGATAGCTTATTTTAGCAGACCGCCCAAACATATTGATGTGATCATTATATTACAATGAATATTAAAAATAATAATTACTATTAAATTATAATATCACAATTCTAGAATCATAGAATATCCTGAGTTGGAAGTGACTCACAAAAATCATCAAAGTCCACTTCTTTGCCCTGCACAGGAAAACCTCAAGAATCACACCATGATTGCTGTGATACAATAAGCTATTACATTATATTACAATACAATAAAATATATTACTATATATTACATTAAAATACATATAAATTAATACTTGGTATTGAATTGATATAAATTTGAATTAAGCTATTAAAATCCTGTTTCAGTTACTTTAATTGTAACAAGAGACAATATTTTATGGCTCTTGTTGTATATTATAACTTACAGTGATTTTTAAAGTTTTTAACATTTTCATAAATTGTTTACTGCCTGTACAAATTAGTTTCAGTCCCTACTAAACATGATGACAACTTTTAAAAGTAATTAAAAATGAGAAGTTATTTACTTTCAGTAGTCCAGAATGCTCTGACCACAAGGTATATGTAAAAAAATTAAAACCAGTAAATATGTATTATAATAACAATAATCTAAAATTAGAGATATCAAGATTTAGAAATCAGTAGGACAGTGGATCCAAAGAATCATGGTTTTGCTTAGAGATTGAAGTCCTCAGCTTACGTGCAATTCAAGAGGAATTCATGACATGAGTATTTCCCAAGAGCTTCTACAAGATCATAGTAGAAGCAGTAAGAAAAAAAAAGGAGTAATAACAGGTTTTACACTGAACTTCATATCCACACATCTCTTGGGAGGAACATATACAATTGATTTGACATTAAAATTATGCCACTAGCTGCTCCATCACTCATTAAGTTCATGTCAGGTTTAAAATGCTGTTCTGGAGATGTCAAACCAAAAAGAAAATGAAATATCATCATCCAATACATGCACAAACTGAAAAATGGAAACATTCAGGAAGTTTTGAGTCATATTGAGAGTTAGGAGAAGGCCAGGAGCTCTCTTATGGCTGTTATTTGAGGACTGCTGTGGAAATGCATGTTCAAACCCTAGTTTTGCCAGCAAGCACCTGGGAAATGGTCAGCAAAATAAACGTGACAGCCCTATTCTTGTCCCAAAATGATGCAGTATGTAAAGAGTGAAAATAACCATCTATGCTTGATTAATTAGGTTTGTAAGTATTCTTCAAGAACTAAACAATATTTCTAAAGATTTCAATAGTTCAAAGATTGCCCTGTGGCCGTCTGGCCAATACATCTTCCAGCACACACAGTTTACAAGCATTTTTCTTCCCAATATGTTGTCTTCGTTTGGTGTGACATTGTTTGAGCGCAGGTCTGTTTGGGTCAGCGTGGTTTTCTTCACATCACAGCAGTGGTGCTGAGGACAGCACTCAGACCATACATCTTCCATGTCATTTCAGTCAAAGGCACATGATGCTTCCCGGTGCCCAATCGGGAAGGGTCCGGCTCTGAAACGGGGGCATATTGGCAAACTCAGCTTTCTTAATGACAGCCATTGTTGCAGACAAACAAAAGCACGGTTCTGAATATTAGCATGCGGCCTTGTGTAAAGGTCATCTGTATGGCACATTCATCATCGCCCCAAAACAGGGGGCAAAATGCTTTAAAGAAAACTGTCAGTACATGTTATTTTCAGAATATGTCTCGAAGTTGGCAACCAATGCAAGTGCAGTGACCGTTCTGAATAGTTCTGCTCCTCCTCTTCTTCCTTCTCCTCAGAGGCAATTCTGCAAGGGGCTGAAAGCACAGTGGCAGTGGAGAAAGAACACAAGGTAATAGATACATTCTTCCTAACCGCTAGTAGGGGGGCTACTTTCATTAAGCTACTCGATCAAAAAAGTTTATCTAATAATCTGTGATAATTAGGATGAACAGCAGTAAGAGCTCCACAACAGCTCTTGTATTCACTAACTAGTTATGGGTAGCCAACAGCGATGCTCTGGTTTTGAGACTATTCACTATTACACTATTCACTTGTGAAAATTGAAATAAAAAGGATGTAACACAGTGGGCTAAAAACTCTGACTGATCTTTCAGTAGTCATGAAAACAATGCCAGTGAAGTTACATAAATTAAATTTCAGTCATATTACTTATATCAGCAACTGTTTCTTAATGTATGACATTCACAGTCTCACCCTTAGATGGCATGGAAGGGACAAAACTGTTACAATCATTTTAGAGGTCCCTATGGTAAAATTAATAGAAGACAGGAAAATTCCATTAACAGTGTTCATTCATTTAGTTAAATTCAATAGTTTGACTCCTTTGTTCACTGAACAAATACTGGCTTCCCAATCATTTTCTGCCCCACTAAACAGTTAGAAGCCAGAAATATTATTTATTGGTCACTTTGGATCTAACAGCTGTTCAATGTACAGCATATATATATTTTTAAAAGAAAATTCTGAATATGACACATTCCTGTAAAAACTTTTTTTTTCTGTTTTGAATTTTGGAAGACTGTTTACTTAACGGTGGAACAATGAAGAGGAACAACACTGGAACACTCTGCTTCTAGATCAGTTTTACAGCCTTACATCAAGCAGCCCAGGAAGGATTCCTGGGCAAGCACTGAGAACAACACAGTTGGGTTTCCATCAGCCTCACACCCAGTAAAACACATGGCTGTGCCTCTGCTGCACACAGAGTGACTGAGGACTGGATGGAAACCGCTTCTCTCCTCCCCACAGAAAAGATTCCATCCAAGTTTTTGCCTTCCCGGGTACCAGAGTACACACCATTTTGATCGAGGCTCCTACTGAGGTGGTTCCCTCTGCTCTAATACTTCAGTACAAGTTCTGAAGGAACGGAGCTCCTAAAAAGGCAAACTGCAGCTTTGAGCAAAATGTGACAAATAGGAGATTCACATTCAGTGGGTGTCTAGCTGAATTAATTCTTGTGTTCAGAAATTAATAGGATCTTAAGGTTCTTATAACTCTGCCCAAACTATACCGTAACTTACAGAGCTTATTCAGAAAGAATATGACCTAAGAAAAGTATTAAATACCTTCACTTCAGAGTCTGAAACACAATCAGAATTCAATGTTTGCGTCTTCTTATCTCAACTACAAGTCTATATGCGCTTCATAATCATGGTAAAAGATTTTCGATTAAATTGTTTTTTGAGCAAGTGTAGTAGTGAATTTTGTAATGATGGATATGTACAGATCTAAACTCCTGTGATCCATACAACTTTTCTGACATCTCTTCCTCTTATCATAAAGAAAGGTGCTCCCCAGTCTTTCTGCTTGTTTTTGGCAACTTTCATCAACAATGAAGCACATGATCACAAAGAGTCATATGGCATAAGCTGATCTCACATCTATAGATAATTCATCATAAAGTCTTTATAAAATGCAGGGAATGTTACCGTAAATTGAATGGTATTACACACTCTCTGGCAAATAGAAGAAAACCACAAGACCTGTTTACCATCAATCTTTTTGAGGTACACTTGACAGGTGATACAAAAAGCTGAGGCTGACACAGAAATATGTGTAAAGGTGACCAGTTCAAATAACAAGCAAGTGATTTGGTGGCATTAGGGTGAGCATAGGTTTATGAGACCACAGAAGTATTGACAGCACGGTAATGGGATTAACCTTATTTGTGTTGGAAAAAAACATCCCTACTGTGGTAGGCCATTTACAGCTAATCTGAAGCAACCTGCTTTGAACTCTGACTGCCAGACACTGTCTCCTGAAACCCAAAGGTCTTGCAGGACTCCAAGTTAAACCACTTTCAAGTGCAGCAGGAAACCCATGAAACAGTCCCATACAAGGGTACATGCAACTGGGTTACATTGCCTGCAGGGGTTGCAGAGACCTCATGTCTGCAGACCTTCCCAAGTCCATTAGACAAACTACTCAGGGGCTGTACAGTCCTTGCTTAATCTCCCATTTAAACCAACTGCTTGAAAGTGCTGAAGAAAAAAACTTACAGTGTAAATAAAATATAGGGAAATAGAGAAATAACCATTTTCTTTTTTTCTCTTTTCATTGTTTGTTACCCTGAAACTGCTAATGTGTGACAGGAGAATAGCAGTAGAGTATTTCCCAAAATATTGAGTTAATGGCCCACTTCAGCATGTTGAAGAAGGTAGCAAAGCCAAAACATCCAATAAACGTTTGTGATGATTCAGCAAACAAGGCTGGCAAAGCTGAAACAAGGCTAATTCAAAAAGTATTAAAGATGTTTTCCTTGGAAAAAAATCCCTATATTCTGAGTGGAGATTTCTTATTACTCTCTATTGAATGGATTAAGAAAAAAAGCATGCAGCAAAGTTTGAAATACCCAACCTAACACTCTTAGGCACATGTAATCACCATACATCCCTCACTTAACCTCCCAATTTCATTCATATAATATACATCTGCATTAAAAAGGATGAGAGCAACTTAACTCAATTTTATTAAACCAAGATGCATTTTATCCCAGCAACAGAATAAACAGTATATCCTATCCAAACATGAGAGTCCATCAGCTCAGCAAAGAACTGTACTATGATTTAGGACACATAGATAAAGTAGAAAAGTCTGGGCTCCAGGGCTTAGCCAGAAATGTCTGCATTGTTCTGTAACCATGATATTTGACATTTTATAGGAGACATTTCTTTTTGCCAGGCAAGTATTCATCAGTTCCCAATATGAAGGTCATGGCAGATCTGGTGCCTCAACACAAAAAGAAAGCTTTTCATTATATGTGGGGCCTCAAAGCTCGTTCTCTTGCTGGTTGCATAAGAGAGAGTTAATCAAAAGCTAAACTTAAACCCTACATTTCAATGTCTGGATGTTTGGAATTTAGTTCGATTAAAAAAAACCCACCAAACTTTTTCCTGCAACTCATCTTCATTCATAAAACAAAACATTATGCTCATCTATCACCTCTGACCACTTTGGTAAGGTTCTTGTGAAGCAAACTTTAAAATCAAAACTGTTCTGTGAACAGCAGAAGCATCAAAGCACAGCAACAGATTAATTTTCACACAAAGAATCATTGTGCAACCCATCCCCATCTCTAGTTCATACAGGAACCTGAGCAATCAACAGCAAATTTTGATTTGAGAAATATTTCTGCCAAATTTCAGTCTTTTAAGCACTTCAAGCAAAACAGTCAACATATTAAATCCTGTCTTTTCCAGCTGATTACAAAAGACAAAATGTAATCTAGGACACAGATACTTGGGCTATTCATTTCCTTCATACCAAACTGGTTTTTAGATTTTAAAGGCTAAAGATTTGCCTTGCAGGCTTAATGTATTTTGAAAGCAGATGAGGAACAGATTACACTTTCCTAATTGAACTGTAAAAAAAAAAAACATACACTTTTAATACAATATTCACATGAGAGTCTAAGAACAGACAAAGAGATGAGTAGTTGTGTACAGTGAAATCACTACAAAAAATCATCTTTTGAACTAGAAGCACTTTATGAAGAAATTGATTTGCAATGTTTTGCCATC
>WEIV01020555.1:206512-232502 GCA_013390005.1 Calyptomena viridis
TCTAGTGTTCTAAAAATAGACTGCTCTTACATTCAGGTTCCTTTGCTTTGCTCTTTGTGACACAGTGTTGTTAACAGCCTTTTATTTTTAAAATAAATTACTTTGCTATTCTTGTACATGTGCATGTCTGGAAAATGGCATGGCAGTGTGCATGTATTACATGTTTAAGTATAATTGTATATAGAGACACACTTCCATGCCATCTTCTCCTCTCCTCACTTCTGCAAAATGCCTTTACACCTCACCCTGGGGCCTTAGGAATTCTGTTGAATTTTCCTAATAATGTGTCCTCTTTTGGATTTTTCTCTTGAAAAAGACACTGGTAGCCATCACATCTGGCAGGCATTCAAGTTTATAAATTGCAACTATTAGAATTCTTTTCAAATCTCTACACAAAATCCAAGGGACATTTTCCAGCCAGGTGAGCAGAGAACTGCGCAGGCTCATATGAGCAGCAGGTGGAGCACACATGGAGGAACACCTGAATAGGCACTGGGGGTTTTGGCATTATCTCCAAAGGCTAAAGAGAAGCAGT
Organism: Calyptomena viridis; assembly: GCA_013390005.1. Lineage (NCBI taxonomy): Eukaryota > Metazoa > Chordata > Aves > Passeriformes > Eurylaimidae > Calyptomena > Calyptomena viridis. The sequence goes on from WEIV01020555.1 coordinate 207,048, forward strand.
GATCTGAAAATCCAGCCCTCTTTCTAGCAGTTGAACCCTGGCAGTGCACTGAGACACACAGATTTTCTGCAGCATCTGCTGAATAATGGTCCTAATCTTCTGCTGGACTGACTTCTTGCTAAAAACAGTATTCCTCTCTTTAACACTGGTAGGGAAACCAGTGAGGACAGGTGGGATATGCACAGGCTGAGCAAAAAAGGCAGCCATTAAGAACCAAGGAGATCACAAGAGCTCAGAAATGCAGGTGATGCATGACAAGACTAAGGGGAATGCAGCATATCCTCACATTGTGCTGGCTCAGATCATGGCAGGGAAAAAGAGCTGATTAGGAAGTTCATCAAACAAAACACACTAGTTTACTCCTTCTCTAGAAGAACAAGTCACTGCTGGCAGCATTATGGGCTAGTGAACTTCCTCCTCACAGAGGACATAGGGCCTGTAAATGTGTTCCCCTGATCACCTATGGAAAGGTATCATGCCCTAATGAAAACTAGTGCTATTTACCCCTTCACCTGCAGAAAACAGCAAGGGGAGAATCCAAGATTAAAACACATTGATTGCTTTTTGCTCAGTCTCTCCTGTGTGCGTATTTGTACCAACTCTAAAGAGGCTCCCTGTGAGCACCACAAAAGCAGCAGATCCCACCTCTGAAATCAACAGGCTTGGTTTAAATATGTAAGAATGAAAAATGGGCTTTGATGTGAGGACCCTGGAAGCCACGTGGCATTCAGCTGACAGCCTGCCCTATGTCACCATGCCATCTCTCTGTGGCACACATATACAGAAAAGATAGTTCTGCTGTCCTGTGAACAGCCAACTGTGTAATGCTACAACTACAAGCCACAAGCACCTGTTTGCTAATAAAGAGAAATTTCAAAAAGAGTGAATTGTAAAATATTCCTTAAAGTTTACATTGTAAGACATTTTAATTTCTTTCTGCTTTTTTTGAGGGGGGGGAGCAGGGGGAGGGGATGTTTAGGTATGTGTATGTTTGGGTAAAATACCATCATAATGAATGTTTACATAATAATAATAATCCTGAATCAAGACCTCACATATCATGTTTCACCTAAGAAAATTTGTGTGTTGTTTCTGGCAAGATGGACCCAAATCCCGAATGATTGTGAATGATTCATCTGCAAGCTCTCCCTCATGCATGGCAATTTCACTCACAGTCCTGCTTTAACTTCACCTTTCCTTTCCCATCGTATCTCTGCTGAATCCAGTTTGACCATCATCCCTCTGGAAAGGCTGTGCAGCCTCAGACGGGATTTGGCAATACCTTCATTGCTTGTCAACTCTTCTTCCTAGCCCCTGTGAAAGAAGACATGAGAAAAATTCTCAACTGCCACAATTTGTTGTAATCAATTAAAATTTAATTTGCAGATAGCTTAAACCAACCTGATTTAATTTTGAATGACACGAAAGCTCAACAAATCTCTGCTTGGAAACTTTGAGTGCCTTCCCTATTTAGGCACTGTCAGATGATAAGAAATCCAGAAAGCATACAAGTTGCAAAGGCAGCATGCTCAAATTAATCTTACCCTCCCTTACTAAGCTCCTCTGGAAAAAACACTAGCTCATTTCAGGTTTGAGTATTCTGAATCTAAAACAGCTCTTATCTAAACTTGCCTATGTGAGATTTACAAATGAGAAAAGAACAAATAAGGAGTAATTTAAATTTTAATTTAAACCCCCTCCATTTTCTTATCCCTTATCAAACTGCCAGCATTTTTCCTGCTAACAATGAGCCGAGTGTCATGGGCACAGCACAGCCCCCTACCACAAACCAAGTAATCTCTTTCATCTAAAACCCTGATCCCTTTAATAAACAAAATACGAAAAGGCAGTCAAAATTACGCTCTGGCTTTATGAAAGAAGCAGGGAAATCCTCAGAGCACAATCCCCTACTTGTTATTTTCACAGCCCATGTGACCCAAAGTCATTCTGAAGGATAAAAAGACAGAGGCTGCCACCAGATCTCTGCCATGATTTTTCCACAGTTCCCAGCCTTAGCCCATCTGTTATGCAGCGGCCACATGAATGGCATGTGTCAAGAGAGTCATCACTGTGCAAACTGTCCAAAGAAATCAACCAGCCAACTTCCTTTTGCTTCCATGGCTTCAGCAATTGTTGCTGAGCCAGCCACCATATGGTGAATAATTAGTTTTTCGACCCCACTCTAGAAAAATGTTCGCCCCATTGCCAGGCATTAGCAATATGTGTGTTAATGAACAGCAGATGATGAATGCCTATACATTAACAAAAGTTGAGGTTTTCTGGCAGCAAGCTGCACTCACTGCAAAAACTCAAGTTACTCTTAGGGAGCTGAGAGATGACAGCAGCAAGTCATGGTTGCAAACTACAATTCAACCAAATTTCTCTATTTCTCAAACATTAAAGGAATTCTGCAATAAACCGTCCCACTCCTCTCATCTTGCCGCTCCCTTTCTTAAAATGATCAATTCTACCCACGTAAAGGATTGGCAATGCAAAGCTCTCCAACAAACGTCTTCTGTTCTGGGGCCATTGGGGTGCATTGTGTAAATACCCAGGACACAGGTTCCTCCACACTTCTTTTTGTCTGAGGGCTTGATGCATATGAATTTATACTGAATACCTGCAGTGTGCAAGCCCCTTGAGGAGTCAGTCCCAGACCTCTGAGCAAACACTCACCTCCAAGGACCAAGGCTGGTAAATATGTCTGATGGTTCCATCAAATGGACTTAAAAGCTCAGCTAAGACCTTTAAGTACACTTTGGTCCCTGAAGTGATTTTTTTTTCTAGCCCTCTAATTAAAAAGAGATCTTCCCTACATTCTTGTGTAGGATGAAATATCCCCATATTGTGCAGTCATCATGAACTGATGATCACATTCAAAAAAGCTTGTGGTCCTGGCTCTTGCCTGTCATTAAGAGCGTTCCAAATACAGCCCAGAGACATTTTAAAATAAAAGCAACTATGTACAAACAGACCTTTTAGAAAACAACTACTGTTGGGGAAAACTACAAGTTTGGCACTTACATTTTTTTATAATACAGACATTTTAATATGGATCACGATTATAACATATTAGATGAAAGCTAGTCTTCAAAAGACAGGGGACAGTACAGGTATCCAAGCCACCTCAGTTTCCTTCATGTAAATTCAGTGGTGAAAGGCATAGAGCCAGGTGTAAAGCATGATCCCTGTTCAGATCCTGTTGCCAGTAAGATACTGACAAACGCTGGGCAAACCATTCATCCTTTCTGTACAACATGGCCCAGCTAGACCACTATACTGATGGTGTCCAACTCTCCCCCAAAGCATCTTTTTGGCTACAGGAATAACCCAGAAGCAACCAGAAGTCAACTGGACCACAAAGAGTAGCTGTATACATGTCTGACCTCACTTTCCAGATCTGGCTAGTCTTGGAATCTGTATCTGCACTTGCTATTTTATCATGTGTTAAGCCTGTCCATTAGTTGGGCTTTCTTTTTTCCTGATACTCTCCCAAATTTTGGGCACAGCTAACATGCATGGGCAGTACTGATGGGTTTGGGTTTTTCTTGCACTTTTATTAACAGATAGTGGTTGCAGATTTAACACCATTTGGTGCAGCCTCAAGTGCCAATTGTCCTGTTTAATTTGTGTGAGAGTATCAAATGGAAAAATTGCCACCTGACAGTTGAATGCTTCACTAAATCTTGCTGGTAACAGTTGTTAGCAGAGGCAGGAGTTCATCCTGTTTAGTTCAAATAATTGCCTACTGAAAAGTGGATCTCATCTGCACACATTCCTTCTCTATTATTCTTTTTTTATTCTCTTTTCTTCACTACCTGTATAGTGGAATTCATAACTTGCAGGAGAAAAGGACTGCAGAATAACAAAACTGGTCTAACTGATGCCATAAGCTCCTTGGTAGTACATCACTATAGAAAACACTCACCTATTTCAGACATGACCAGCTTCTTTCAGCAGACCTTTCTGAGTGGTTTGGATGTTCTGGGGACAGTATTTTAATTTCAATTAACAGGTACCAATGACACACAAAGAATATGGAGTAGAATTATCTCTATACAACAAGAGGTGGAACGCCAGGACTCTGGTATGGAGCTCTGGTCCAGTTGCCAAGAAAAGTTTGAGATCAAGTTTGATAACCTCAGAATACAGTTTTGTGACTTCAAACTTGGAGGCAAAGCTGGTAAAGACATTACTGTCCTCTGTGCTTATCTGTGCTACTGCCTTCAAACTGCTCAAGAAGTTTATGATCCACCAGCTTTGATTGTGGTTGAGATAAAACTTCCAATCAAATTCTTCCCTTGTTCATGTGAAAGTAGGCTTCTCAGAGTTAAAAGATTTTTAATAACAACAAAAGTTCTCAGTCTCAAGGAGAGACATCCATCACCTTGTGGTTGTCACATCTGGTGGCTGTGACTGGTCACAATGGATATTTCAGGGTCCCTAAAAGGCTGGCATGTTTATCTCTTCACTTTGTGACACAGCCAATTCCCCAGAACAAGTGAAATGGTAGATTACTGTCTGCTCACTGTCACAGAAATGTTTCTAAAAATCTAGTCATCTAAAGCATCCAACCAGGAGACCAGCTACCAAAGCTAACCATACTTTGCTGAACAAAACCCCATGCTTTCCTGTATTATTCTCAATCTTTCACTCCATTCCTGAAGAATGAATATCTATATAATTCCTGTATCATCCTGCAAAATCTCATGGCAGACCAGGTGCTTTCATCACCCCTTTGTGCAGAGAGGATCTCCATGGCTGACCAGGTACTGTGGAAACTATGAGAACCCAGAGAAGGCCACAGAATAGCTCTTAAAAACTGAAATGTTTGGCACAGTTTACCTTAGAGAGGAGATAACAGCAGATATAATATACATGTGTAAAACAATAGATGGCCTAGAAAAATGTGAGCTTTTATGGATATTTGCTCAATACCCACAGGAACAAGGAGAGAGTCAGTTGCAAAGTTCCTCCAGTTACTATAGTGTTAATACAGTGATATTTTTCTAAATACTAGCCTTGGAAAACACTTTAGATGCTACAAAAGCCTGGGATTTTATCACCTTGCATGTCAACAGTAATAGGAAAGAGAAAAGTCAGTCCTTGTAATGATAAACAGAGTCTTGAGATGATGGGTTTGGTAATATCTATTGTGGAACACTATTGTGCCTTAGAGGGCTTGTAGACATGAGAGTATCAGGAAAAATACCACTTTTGCACAAGTGGAACCACAGACCCATTTCTCTCCAGCAGGATTTCTACTTCTATCAGTGATACAGGACAAAAACACCTTGATTTGCAATAGCCAAGAAGCTGTATGGCAGTGATATCTGGAAAAGATAAATTCTATTTGCTACCTAATTAAATTCAAAATCAATGTGATACTATGAAAACAGAACCTTCCATGCTATTTTATTGTCACTCTTCAGGCAGAACTAGAATTTAAATAATGAATTCCTGGGAAATACATGAAATGGGATCTTTGTGAAAATAATAGAAGAATTAAGCACCTTTATTATCTTCACAGAAAATAAGTATTAAATCTGACTTTCAAAAATAGCCTATACCCAGTATAAAACAAAAAACTGGTAGAATATTCATAATGATGTAAAAGTAAAAATACTTAAAATAATTGTAGGAAACACAAAAACACAAAATTATTGTTCAATCTAGAAAGTCTAGCTGTTTTCAAAAAAATCAAAGAGATGGAATTAAGATATTGCATTGAAAATCTGTGGAATACCTTTTTTAGCCAAGCTGTGAAAAAAAGTCCTTCCATTTCAAAAAGAGTATCTTTAAAAGTCATTACATAGTTAAATTATCTTAAAAGTCTGCATAGCAAGGAAAATTCCTGACATGCATTTTAATGGTACTGGTGCAGTGGCATTTATAGTAATGCTCAAGATAACTAGGAAGAATGTATAACATTAATTTGGCTATTTCTATTTTATTTATCTATCTTTAGGGATTTTCTAGTGGTTAAAGAATGCATCTGCCTAAAAGATAGAGATTTGCCTAAGTATCTGTCTTTAAAATACTGAAATATTTGCCTAAACAAAGGCCTTTAAAGCAAAAAGGCTAATACCTTTCTGCTGATGAATCCAAATTTTGCCAAAGAAGGCTATGCTGGCGACCTGCCAGGAGCTTTAAGGCTGAAGCTAATTTGCATGAAATGGAGGAAATTGCAGCTGCCCTGAGAATTAATATGGAGACACAGACAGCCCCAATTGAGACAGAACATTGCACAACGGGATTTGTGAATACAAACATGCCACACTTCCTTATTTAAGATGAAAGTATCTATAGGCAACAGAATAAGTCTCCATGAAAGCTACTTAGATACCTTTACCCCCACCTTTCAGGCCCAATGACCTCATTTCAAACCCAGGTGGGGGCTGTCACTAGACCACAAATGGAAATGAAAGTTGATTCCAGAAGACAACCACTTTCAGAAAAAGTGCTTGAGCATAGGATTAAATCCCATTCAAATACTCTCCTGGAAAAGAATAGAACTCAACACGTCCTTAAAAGCACTTAAAAATTCTTTAATCAGGGTCTCAAAAATCTCCTCCTACTCATTCCTTGTTGTCACCATCAACACATGGTGGTATGGCTCAGGACCACATGAATCACTGAAGCTGGGTACAGAATGCCTGTACATCTGCTCTGAACAACTCTTGAAAACTTGCCTCAGTTTATTATTAGTTTGATAATACTGACAGGATTTCATGCTCTTCATATAAAATAACCTCTTGATGTTATTTTTAAGATTTCTACAAGATTTCTAACTGCTCTGTTTGCATAATTTCTCAATTTAATACCTCTAGTAATATTGTTATGACTTGCAATGGAAGAAAGACACATTGCATTAGTTTTTCATCATAACTCAATACTCCTCATACTGCTCATCCTACACAATGGTGGGTTGACTGTCAGAAATACAAAAACCTGTACAAGTACGTCACAAGAAGTTAAATACACAAAGACAGTCTCAAATGCAGAAGGACACAGGCTGCAATTCTCAGTAACCAGAAATGGCATTATCAGCCAGCTTTATTTATTGTCAGTTTGTACTTGCTACATTCCTTCAAGAGGTTGGGTTAGTTCCTTACTCCTGTAACACATATCGTCTCAGAACAAAGTCACAGCAAAATCATGCTCTTCCCTTCTTTTCCTGGCTGTAGCAATTGCTGGCTATTGCACTGAAAACAATCACTGCTCCAGAAAGAGGAGCCATTTACAGTATGGTCAAATGTACACTTTTTGGCATGTATTACAGAGTGTGTGAGGCTTCTTCTTTATTAAAGGAACACTCACCCGTGACTTAGATTGAGGCTTTTCACTCCCCTTTTATCTTCTTATCTTTTCCCCATATCCTAATCTGCAATAGCTTTAATTCACCCCTAACCAGATACCCAAACCTTGTTTTACCTTGCAAGAGTCACTGCTACTTTTCTGTAATTTCAGAACCCGCCCAATGATGAAGGACAAGACAACCATGTAGAGTCACTGGGCAGAGATCAGTACTCCTGCTTCTAAGGAAGATATCTAAAGCAGAGAGCTGAGATGACTTGAGGTGTTTATCATTGTCTCCTGTCCATAAAAAGAGTTTGGACAAGTAGATTAGTTCAGATTAATTGCTTGAATTCTACATAGCTAAAATCCAGTGAGAGAAAATATCTGGAGAAATTAATGGAACAAGACAGAGCAACTACTGATTTCTGCTACCCTGTTTTCTTATGGGACCCCTCTAGGAATAGGCACATACCCACACTGGTGTCCTGCAACTGTTGGATATATCTCTACAGAAAACCAGCACTTGGTTTTTTCTCTCCTTGCTTGGCTGGTGTTTCTGGTGTGTCTTCTGCTCAGCAGGGCTGTGTGCCAGGGCTGTCCAGTGTACGTGGGGGCTCTCCCTCTGCTGCTCCGTCAAGTGCCCTATGCTCTGTTTTTCCTCATTTTGGTTGACAAAACACTGCACAAATCCTCCACAGCCAGAGTGAAAAGCACGTATTATGTTATCTTTTCATTTACAAGTAACCAGTATAGCCAGAGCAAATTTTGATTCTAGTCATAACGTACAAAATCTGTATGTTCAGCATACAGACACTAAAAGTGCACAAATAACTCCGATGTTAATTGTTCTGGACCAGAAAAAAAAAAGTCCTGTGGCACAAAAAAAATCCCCAAATCTAAAATTCAGAAAGTAATACATCTGGGACTGAAGAAATAATTTGGGAGCCTGTGAAACCAGCTTAAACTGACTGTCCTTTCAATTCTGGGAGACGAGACTGACCTAAAGCTGGTTTATATTATTCCTTCTATGCTTTATCACATTAGCATTTAACTTCAGGCAACAAGAACATAGAAAAACATTGCAAGAATGCACAGGAAGATTTTGCTATTGGTCCTTTCAGTATTGAAAATTAGCACCAAATTAGTATTGAAAAACTGAACAAAAGTTATCTCACCACTCCCCTGCCAGCCTACCCTGAAATGTATTTGATATGTTGGAATAAAACTTCTATGTCTTCTCTATATGAATTCATAGGTTAACTTTCAACAGTTATGAAAGACATCTTACTCAGATGGTGAAATATGGATTTAGAACCTAAACCAAGGCAGTTGCTTAAACAAAAAATTTTATTTAGACCCCGTGTCTTTAAAGAAGCCCTAGTTCAACAAAGCATTAAACCTTATGAGGCTTTGCCTGATTAGAGGTAGAATGCCTACTCTGTTACTGGTAGGAATTGTGACAATAGTATCGAGAGAAACTTCTAAATGTATCTGTACAGGATCACAGGAGGTCAGACACCATTTATTCCATCCCCTGCTCCAAGGCAGGATCGGCTTTACGTGACCTAGTCCTGATTTCTATCAAAGTTATTCTGAGAAATTATGAGCACTCAAAGTATATGTCCTTGCAATTCTGAGGCTGTACTTTAAAAATACTGTGTCTTGCCTTATCAGTCATGGACAGGGAGAAAAAAATTACTCCCTTCTTTGCAACAACCTTTCATGTTCTTGAAGACTCTTCCCTGATTTGCTAAGAGTCTTATCATCTTTTCTGCTCCAAAATAAGTACTACATCTCACCCGCAGTCTGCAACCCCAGTCAAAACACTCTAGTGACCAGAGGTGAGTAGTGCAGACAGTCTCTGCCCAGTGTCTGCCAGGGTATGCCTCATTTGTCAAGTCATCATCTCCACCACTGCAAATTGTAGCTGCTCACCTGGCTGAATAGCTGGGTAGTCAGTTTTGCACCCAGTCCATTCTAGGATAACCTAGGCTGTAATTCTCTATTTGCTTAAGAGAGTGTCACATCTGGGGCTCTCTAAAGGTCAACACTTCTTATCTAGCGATAGAAAGGAATATATAGGTTTTATTTATGACACAAACATTTGGGAAAAGAAAGTGTTGGGTTTTTTTTTTTTTTTCCTCATTTTGGTTGATGAGAAATGCCTTTGAACAAAAAAATATTACTGTAGTACCTACAAGTCACTGCACTCACTTTGAGCAACTATAACTCTACAGTTGTTACTCATGCTGGCAGTTGTAGTAATACATATTTGGATATCATATATGATTCCCTTGCAACACATCACACGTGTTAGTAACCTTACCATATTATCAGGTACATTGGTTTTCCTTTCACCACAGGACTTTTGTCAGCACCTAAGAGATGAAAGCAAGATGTAAGAAGCTTTATAGTGGATACTTGTATGACACCAGTCTGTAGGGAATAATGCTTCTACATTCATCATTAATGAATGGCACTTACCACAGAGTGAAAGAGCTTATATCCCATGTGTTTAAAATTCTATTTATTGAACAATTCTTCCCATGTCATTACCCCTTTTGCTTCCAGAATTTCTATAAAAAATTATGCAGCACAACCCTGGAAATATTCTTCACCAATAGATAATAGTCTCAAACGATATTTTAACATTATTGGCTACAAAACATGATAGCAAAAGAAGGTGCTTAGCACGATTAAAATCGCAGAATAAAGTGCCACGATTCCTGCAATACATGGTGGAAAAATGAATATTATGTAGTATGAATCAATTGTACAACATGAGTCATGGAAGAATTTCTAAAACTCAAAGAATAAAGCAGGCTATAAAAAAGGGAATCCTAGGCAAATCAGACATACTATGAAAGTAAAGGAGGAGCTCACTGCAGGATATCCTGCTGCTTGAAATTGGCCTTATCAGCCTGAAACAGATTCATTATCAGACCAGCATTTGAAAAGAAAAAGTCAGGTCACTGGTGGTTTAATGCTATACTCAATCAAGTACCCACCTCTGGCAGAGGGGAGGAAAGTTGGTTTTGGCAAAAGTAAACGGTGGCACAGAGAGAAAAGAAATCTGAAGATCTGTGTCCTATGAAGTTCAGGGATGCTGCAGGATTGAGATCAGTGGGGCTGGGCCCTGGAGCACTCTGTAAGTGATGGGTGTGATATGACAGTCACCCAGCACTGCAGCAATGAGTGCATAAATGGGAGGCTGTAGTAACGTGTCGGGACAAAGGCATGGGTAGGAAGGTAGGAACAGAAAGAATTTTGGAAGCCTGAGAAATCATGAGGAATACAGCAAGGAAGTTGTTCCTCTAGCCATGTGAAAAAATGCCCATCTCCATGAAGATACAGAAACTCACTGTTTGAGAAAATTACTCTGCTGAACTGATTTGCTACGGCACCTACATCCTTTGTAACAGATCTTCATCCATAAACTAGTGTCCAGAAGGCCTAGGATAGAGGATATCAGTTCGTATTCACGCTAAGTTACTATAACAGACCATGACACTGTAATTTGTTAGGTTCAGTGTAACCCAGGTGTCCTGAAAGGCAGAATGGCTGAGACTGAACCAATAGACAAAGGCCAGAATCTCTAATTACAGTGGATAACAACAAACACAGGCATGTATGTAGATAAAACATGGATATGCAAGTCATGAGCAGAATATTTTAGAAGGCCTTCAGTTATTTTGAGTAGAAGTTTTTTATTACTCTATACCCAACCCTTTGGCTGATAAACACAAACACACCAAAAATCTTCAAGTACATTCTACTCATAAAAAAGAAGTTATTTTGTATCTTCGAAATTAACCCCATTAGGATCATCCAGGGACCCTAATGTGTCCTCTTTGCAAGGGTTAAAACTCCAATTTTAGCTCAGCTAAACCCTGAAATTTTAGACCTTTAACCTACCTATGCATAAGATTGATCACTACTCATACTACTTTTTGCACTGATGAAAATAAACGGGGGCCTACAGCAGAGAAAGGAATCAGCCTTCATCTACAAGGCATAAAAGAATGTTTTTTGGAATGCAGATGTTACTAAAAAAATACAGAGAGCTGGAATCACTGTACAGTTGAACAGTCAGGTGCTGGATGCTGGCAGTTCATCACATGGCTTCCCAAAGGCTAACATTAGGATGTATTTTCATGTCTGAGTACACATAAATGAAAAGTGTGAGTCTGTACCTCCCGAGTCACTTCTGTGCATGAAAGCTGCTAGAGTTACACATTTCTTTGAAGTTGGCCCCTGCCCACCAGCTCTACTCTCCAACCAGCAACTGAAATGATACACAAAAGTGTTTGCTCCACAAAAACAGCCAGATGAGAGCATTCCACATGTGCTCCCTGCCACACTCTTTGCAGCACTAAACAGAAACACAATGAAAGAAAAAAGCACCAGTTTTAAACTCAGTATATTTCAGGCAGATAGGCGCACTAGAACAGGGCTTAGTATGCAGACAAATCTGCAGTGTATGATCCACGGGGAAAAAATTCAAGAAGCATACCTTATAGAGGGATAGGTTTATAGGATTTCCAGTGCCTACGATACTCTTATAAACATGCTGTCTTTTGTTCCTGCGGGGCTCCAAAGAATAATAAAAGAAAACACAAAGCAGGAGAGGCACCACTGAGTGAGTGCAACAGTGTTTTATTAATCCGTGTGATTAATCCAGCATGCTGAGGAAGATTCTTTACAGAATCAAAACGTTCATGTTTTTTGATCCACATGGATTAAGGGAACACTGTGGCATTTGCTCAGTGGTGCTGCCTCTGCTTTGTGTTTTGGTTTTATTCTTTGGAGTCCAGCAGCAACAAAAGACGGAGCATTTATATGAGTACAGCAGCATGGAGATTTGGATAACCTCCCCTCCCTTCCTGAAGGATGATGCATGAATGTTTCTGAGGGCTACGTCCCTTGTTTGTGTCTACAGCCTGCCCTTCAGAAACCAAACTGCTACCAAATAATAGGAGGCTGTTTCTGCCAAATCCTGAATGACAGTCATGCTGCTAAGTGAGCTTTCTATAAATCAGATGCATACCTGTGTAAAGTAACCAGACAATAATTAGGAACACTGGCTACACTCAAAATTTATGTTGGAGAGGAGGGAAAAAAAAACACAACACAGTTCAGTTGATTCCTTTTTGGCAAAGCAAAGGATTCAGGCATCATACATGGGACCTGACAAAATACTTAAGTCTATGCTTAGGGTCAAAGCCAAACCCAGACTTAACTACTTTGCATTTAACTTTTTATGTGCACAAATGCTTCGCTGTACAGAGCCTGAATTTCTTCTTGTTTGAACTGAGAGCAACACAGCAACCTTCCTTGTAACTAAATCAGATTTATAAGCCAGAGGACAACCCTTCAGCCTGGCAAAAAATTCGGTATCTGATTTTCATTAAGCCATCCCAATCACATTCACTTATTTGCTAAGCATCTAAGCAAAAGCATGAAAGAGTTTATAAACTCTATCAGCACTGTAGCATCTCATTTTCTATGGTGTTGTCTAAATCCTGCAGTGCCAAGCTCAAAAGCCATCAGCAGTCTCTACATCTATTTCTGAATTTTACATGTAGGCTTCTTTATACTCTTTTTTTCTGTTGCGAATTGTTTCTTTCCTACCTCTTGGATCTAGCTTGTCTCTACTACTCCCTAATCTGCTGGGTTTAATCAAGGTGTATTTTTGCTTGAGAAATAAGCACACTGTCATCCTTCCTATGTTCAGAACAAGGAAAAAAAAATGCCATCAAATACAAGAATAACTTGACCAGTCTACACCAATAAATGGCTGGCACACACCACTAAGAGAAATGCTGTGCCTTTGGGTGATGTGCAGTGAAAGGGAGGAATTGACCAGGTCTCAGCTAGTGGAGAGAAGCAGCAACTGGTCTGAAGATCTGTAACTGTGTTGATGCTGTGGTTGTGCAGCATTTTCAGCCTCCTCTGGGCTTCACAGCTGTAATAAGAGACTACCTTAACATGTCCTCACTCCCTGAGCTGTCAGCCCTGCACCACTGAAGCTCTGCCCATGCAGGCAGCTTTGGGGATGGAGGCTCAGGGGGATGCAAGGGAGGGAGCTCTCAGGGTCTGTGGACTTTCCCAAGAGTTTAGTTCCCTAATCATTCTCATCCATTATACTCCTGGAAAAGTTCAGGACTCCGGTAAAAGGCAAATCCTGAACAGAGGCATAAGTCCTGCTTGGGATCTAGTCCCTGCTCCCAGGGAGCACTGGTGTTTCTCAAAGAAATAGTCTCATCCTTTCCCCATTAGCCCAATAAAGTTGTTTTCCTTGACAATTTTCAGAAGCAGCATGATTGTTGCAGCTGAAACTGTTAAGAAGACAAGATTCTGTTTGAAGCTGACAGTAAATACAAAAAGTTAAATCTGAAGAATTAAAATTTGGCAATATGTCATTGTTGCCTTCCAACACTGATAACATAAAACTTAAAGAGTAGGATGTCCCTACCTTATAATAATGAATAAAGGTTACAAATGCAGCCGCAATGTCTGATAATCAATATATCAATAAGACTTTTTCCCTATCATTCTAGGTATTACAACTTATTTACTCATTCACATAGGTTGAAGTTAGTTCATGTAAAAATTTGAAAACCTCTCAGAATACTCCAGGTTGTCTGTTTTCCCAAAATTCTTCTTGATGCCCATGAACCAACTATTTTTCAAATCTATCAATCTTCTCTTTAAGTCAGACATTCAACTTACAATCTTTACATAGTTGTAGTCGGAGAATACTTAAATACATTATGATTTAACACTAAACAATCTTGCAACCTAACACAAAAAGCAGATTTTCATTTTGCCATATATATAGCTGGAAATTGTATGCCTAAGTCACATTTGTTCTATCACTCTCAAAATACACTTCAGAAGATTCTCACATTTCTCAGTCTAGAAGACACAAAAATCAAAGTTTATCTTAAGGAAACAGCAGGCTTACTAAATCAAAAAATTCCCCTCCTGCCCTCAGCATATGTTTCCAAACATCTATTGCTAAGGATTTCACACAGTTCCTAAGTTTGAACTTCCCTTATGAATCTCTGTTCTCTCTTGGCAATAATTTGAGAAAAACTGTAGCCCTTAGTCTACCAGGGGAAATTTCCAAAGCACTTGTCATTTGGCCTCACACCAATTCTCCTTTGAAGCTGGAGACTATACAGAAAATGTCTTGCTCCCTACTGAGCAAACATTTGACCCTAGACTACTGGGAAGAAACAAACTGGACCTTCTGCTTTTCAGGGTAAGCTAAAAGGTTACACAGTCCCTCCTGCTGAGTCCTAACAACTCAAGGCAATATTCTTAAGTAGGTTCTGCATGCCAAGGTGTCGTCATGGCTCTTTCCAAGACACAGAATATGGAATTCATGGAAATCAGTATGACACGTTTCTGGTGCACTCCTTCTTTAAAAAGAAAAAAAAAAATGGAATTTGGTGTCAGAGCCATACAGAAAGATGGAAAAGAGAAACCATAATGAAAGCTTTCTTCTCCTATGACTGTACCATGGCAGGAGAAAAAGGATGAAATTTTTACCTACAAATATTATCTTGGAGCTAATTTTAAGAGATCAATAAATGCAGCATTATCCTAAAGTGGGAATGTGGATGCTGAAAAGCAAAAGGTGCTGAGGATGACGTAGCTGTTGGGAGAGTTGGCTTGGGGGAAATACAGCAGTCTCCTCACTCCTGAGAACCCTTCAAATGGAAATTGGACTGCTCTATTTCAATGCTACTGCCATCCACCCAGTGATCTGTTCCAGATTGTAAGGAAGATTAAGCCAGATAACTGAAATAGCTCTTAGCATGAAAAAAATATTGGTATTTTTGGGCAAATTGTAACTATTATTTTGGACAAAGACAAGGGCTGCAAAAAAATAATGCAATATGCAGCACATTTTGCCTTTATACTGCTAATATTAAGCAAGAAATAGAAATTCACTGCCATATATTTTCAAGCCATTTGCAATTGCTGAAAATTACATATTATCATAAAGATGGCGTGTGATCTGACTCTACTGTATATCCATGTCACAAGATGATGCTACCACATACAATGCAACAATAATTTTATCATACAAGTACAGTTATAGCAAATAAATCATCTCCAGTTTGAGTCCTATTAGACACTTATCACTGAATGCTTTTGCATACAATATGTGTATATGTGCTCATACATTCTTCTGAGAAGAGGAACCTCCCCCAGGTTTGACTCCCCTGTTTAGCTAGGTTGCCCTAAAACTTAGTGCTGAGCCCAGGATCACACAACATCCTCAAAGCTGCCACAAATTCAATGCCGGGGACTGAAGATTACACACATCTCCGTGCATGTTGCATAAGACACTGTACTACTATCCTGGAAAAACGGCATTGAAGTGGAGATGTAGGAAGTATTTTCCTGCATAATCTGCCTTTAAAAATTCCAACCATAAGAAGAGTTTATGAAGAGAAGGAAAATATAAATAGTTTTGAAACAGTTTGAAACTTAGACGGGTTTTTCCATTCATCTTCACTTCTTGTTTTCTCACATTCTTTTTCAAACAAATAATTTCATTTTCTTATTTTAAGGTGGGCTTTTAAGGCTAAGCATCAGAAACTGGGTATGATAAGGTCCACAGAATCGCAGAAGCAACACAGGGACCAATTAAACATCACAGCATGAGGACTACCAGAGAATCTGTTCTGGTTTATGCAGAACTACTGTTTATCAAATGCACAATAACTGTGCACTTAACTTAGCATGTTGGCCCTGTCGTGTCTTCAACAACTCTCACCAGGTCCTTCCCCCACAGCTTTAGGACCTGAGTGAGCATTTGTGATCTTTGTCAGTCCCCTGAGCACGCCAGACTGACCCTCCATCTCCCCCCGCATCCCTCCATGTTTCTCAACCCTCTGCTTGTCAAGAGAGGCATCAACAACTGAAGTAAACTTTTTGTCTATATTATGCATGCCAGCCCTACAGTTTACACTCTAGGCACTTAATCTCAAGCTTCTGGATAAGCCAGAGAACCCCATGAAAACGCAATGGAGGAGATTTTGGTAGCAATAGGGGGTGAGGCTCATGGAGAGTTAGTGGGAAGGAGTAGCTTGGTTGGAGACATTCCTCCACCAGCCCCCAGAGCCAAGCCCTGGTCTTTGGATTGGGCTCAGAACATGCAGTAATGCAGCAACTTCCAAGCTCCCAGGAGGTTGAACACGCACCTTTAGCACCTTTCTCTGCAAGCTCTCATTCTCTGTGCATAATATATTTGAGAACATTTCCATCCTTTAGTTGCATACTGACTTCCTCTTCCGTTCTGGACTCCCAAATCCAGGCAAAGATGACAAGAGAAAAGTGAATGCACTGAATAGCAGCAAGGGGACTGACTTAGGAACGCTTACTAATTTCTGCCATTCCACCTTTTCATTGAAGTATAAGAAGCATTCATAGTTTCTGACATAGTCAGAAGCCTTGCACAGGATCAAGAGTTTTACAAAGCATAGGTTTGTGCTCCTGCATAACTGAAACATTTTAAATGTGGCATTGTAAATAACATCTGCCTAATAAACCATGGAAGAAGACAGATAAGGGCAAAGAACAGTGAAATGAACAATCATTTCCATTCTACGAGTAAGTACCTTCCTGTTTCATCAAATTGGCCTGCAAACTTCAGAGCTTCCTTAGAGCCATTTCTAGCATCTGTTTTCCTCTAGCATCTGTTTTTCTCATTTGTACTCCACTACTATGCATTAAAAAATTATGGATGAAAGGCTTAGTGCAGCAAAAGGTAGCATGAGAATTTATTACAATTGATTAAACTCTCTTTTTATAATGTAGAGTGAAAAGTGTGGGGGGGAAGGGGGAGGAGGAAATCGGTGCAAAACAGAGATCCAAGTCTTTCCAGCAAAATGAAATCTCAAAAAATAAACTATTGTTACTGGGAAACTGCTTCTGAGATTTCTCAGTTGTACTATTCAATACAAATGTTTTGCCCTTAAGAGCAAAAGTTTATTTCCCCAAGTAGACCTGTATTTCAGCACTTCTCTGTAGCAAAGATTTGATGCATCCTCCCCAGGCCCTCACTGCAATCACTGACAAGAGGGCTTTGCTCTCACAAACCATGAGGAGGCAGTGGACTGGGGGTCTCTGCTGGGAGCCAGGGACTCACTCTGCAAGTGAACAAATACTGGTTTTACTGTTGTTATCAATCATATTGATTATGTCCAGATAAATACTTTTAAAGAAGAGAATGACTGCAAGCACCTCTCAGATCTAACTATTCAGCAGCTGATTTTGGTTTGATTTTTTTGCATAATAAATGAACAGATCAGAAATATAGGACATGGAGGGTTAAGTGTGACTCATTGTAGAAAACATGCCCTTTTCAATAATACCCCTCTTCTGATCAACTAAAAGCAAGGCCTTATACATTATACACAATCCAGCTTTTAAATAAGGCAAACTACCACTCCACAAAGATACTAGAACAGCAAATATTGATTTTCTTAGCTGATGGTGCACCTCATGCCACACAGTCCACTCAAGCATCTGCTTGTTACCACAAGCTATTCCCTTTGTAAAGGAAGAAAGAAAAGTGGCATTATATGCTATCAGCTGTGGATTGCAAATATTTAAAAGAAATAAATTTCTCAGAATGAAAGGTACCTTCTTTTTGATTAAAAAAAAAACAACTAACTATTTACTTTAGGCCTATACCCACTCCTAGCACCTGTACTTTTCAATTGTTGGCTTGCCAAGAACACCATGGTTTTCTTCCTGTCTTTTCCCTTAAAAAAGATTTATTAAGAACAAAATGTCTATTAGAGATGAACAGTATTTCACTAGAAAAGGAAGGTAGCTTGAAAATGTTGCAGAAAACCGCAGATACTGATACAAAGCTTATATGTGTGCTGGTACATTAACAAGAGCTACACATAAATATGCTGTGAAACAAAAACCATTAACTAAATAAATTCTGTGCTCTTACTCTACTGCTTTTGTGGTAGACTTGAGGTTATGTTTTGCTAAAGTTACATTTTACTACAACAGTAAATATGGAAGTAGATTTATAATCATATCAGAGTGGAATAAGAGAAATGACATAGCATAAGATAATCTTTCTGGCTTTTCACAGAGAATAAAAGTTATTGCTGCAAATTAAAAGATTGTATTTGGTGGTGGCAAAGGGGCTTCCAAGCCTCTAAACAAGTAAAAAGAGCCAAATACAATTACTTCCCCAGCTATTTTTATTAAAAAAATAAAGAAGTTTTTACTGTGTCAAGAGTTCAGAAACAAGGAATCAGTAAATACAAAGTATTAGGAAAAAGACAAATTAAAGTCTCTAATGTTTAGCAAGACAGAAACAGGCATTTGCTAAATGCATCTTAAAAAAAAGTCCAACATACAAAGAACAAGGCTGGAGAACAATGTGTCATTGCTTGCCCTAAACTATGGTATAGGGCTTCCTATGGTTCTCCTTTTCTGCTTTATTAATTGGATAAAAGAATCATAATTCAATTACCTAACGATTTATTACAAAATACTTTGCCCACACAAGATTTTTTAGCATGTAAACACCATACTATTAGACTATCTACTATTACAGGCCTAGCATTTCAGATTTCATTAGTAAATAAAGCCAGGTTTATTTGTAATAAAGTTAAGCCCTTCCAACCACTGACCATGGAAACCAGATTTTGAAATAATTCAGATTTGTGTTTCTGTTCTTTCTAATTAAGGGTAATATCGGGAAGGACAGACAGTGGGTAGCATTGTTCAAGCACCATGGATTTAAGCAAGAAAATCTGATTATCAGCTCATGTCAGAAGCCAAGCGATAATGCAGCTTAGCATTCGTTTGGGCTTTTGCTTTAGCCAAAAGATAATTACTGTTCGTTAAGTCTTACGTAAGTGTATCTAATATCTATGGTCCTAAAAATTTATGAATAGTAAAAGCACACAACAGGCAAAGAAGAGTTATTGTGTCTATTATTTACTTGGGCTGTTCCACCATGATAATTTCATTAGCCGGGAAAGTTAAACTTAATGTCAAATTATAATTTCTTAAAGGCCAAAAAGTTAAAGATCAACTCTCATGCAAGTGACACCAGAAGTTACATTTTTTTATGAAGACACAAAAGCTATATTAAAATTACTTTAAGCCCATTGCTTCAGGACCTGCTCTTTGGGCTGACTGTCTGTAGGGTGCCAAACACCCTCTGCTCCCACCAAAGTCAGCCTGGTTAACTTAAAAGTGTTGGAGCCCTCTCTAAAAATGGTAATATTTCATCTGAAAAGCTTGTGCTTTTCTGGGTATTGCATCACTGACACGATGTGTCAAATGAACTCTATGTCCTGATAACTTCTCATAGTACAGGGTAGCGGATCCCACCTGAAGGAAGGAGCTGAACTCACACTCAACAGGTTGGAAAGGACTGGGGAGAAGGAAAAGCACCTTGGCCAGGAGGGGCTGGCAGCATGGTGGGCACAAGCAGTGCTGGCACTGCAGACAGCAGGGCACCCTAAGGAGGGAGCTGGAAGCCACTTCATCACTGTTGGGGTCCCAACAGTCTGTCTTTGACAGAAACCTCAGGAAATTCAGCAGCAGAGTATATATCTACCTGCCTAAATAAAGAAGCTCAGCTTCCTAAACACCCTGTGATATAATGTGAAAGAGAGAGATGTCTCTGGCAGACAATCCACAGCAGAGACCTGACTTGGACACCTGAAATTGCAGCAGCTGCTCCCTGAAAGCCACCCTCTGCTGAGCACTTCTTGGGCATGAGCTCCTGGAGCTTCAGGGGTGATCTCTCTGAGCAAGCAGCAGCACCACTGGGAAATAACAGGCCAGCTACCAATGCCAAGGAAAACGCTTTTTTAAAAATTAAAATTTCCATTGAAAAACAGAAGAAAATTCAGTAAAAAGCACAGATTGTCAAACCCCAAGCACCAGCCTCCTTGGTGCTGAGAGCCAGAGGATAGGTCCCTTGGACACGCTCATTGCTGACCACCCTTATTTATCCCTGAACCCTTCTTTAACTCAAATAAAGCCTTTAAAGGAGGAGTTGGCATTTACACAGCCACCTAAACTTGCAAATTTTGTGTAGTGTTTTATGGTAGCTAAAAAACTTGGTTAAGCCCAGTGTGAGAAGACAGCCAACAGCATGTGCAGGGCAAAGAAGTTTCCTGATGAAAGCATTTAACACACATACGAACACAGAAAAGGCTTAGCAACTAGGGAACATATATAAAACACAGATAGCCTATGCTGTCATATTTACTTCATTTAATTTATGACAGGATCAGACCAGGCTGGAGACTCTATCACAAAGAAAACTGCAGCCTTACAGCCTCACATGTAGGGGATTTGCACTGAACTCACAGAAAGCTGAAGGGACTGATGACTGAGCTTGCTCCATTTGCCTGCTAAAACATAGGAAAGATGAGTCTGCAAGACAAACAATAAAACTGACATAGGGTCTCCAAACTGGCTCTGCCCAGGGCCTGATTCAGTACATACAGTCACATCTGTTCAAAGGTACAATTCCGATCACTGTAAGCATTACCCTTGAAATAATACATACATTTTCCTAATGAAAGAAAAGTGCGAGGAAGACGGAAGATTTCTCTACCTGTCAAGCATGCTGAGAATTAATTTGAACAAGGTGATCAACGAGAAGTCAAAGAAAAAAGGCAGCTTATTTATAAGGCCCAGCAGGTGAAATAATTCTAGCCTCTTTGTTAATGACATGTAACAGGAATCAGGAGACAAATTAAATAGAGGAAAACAAAAACCAAGGTTGCCTATAAAGTAAGTCACTTAAAAAAAGGTGCCATTTTCATTAATATTAAAATATTATGAAGGGAAAACAAAATTATCAGGCAATGAGGAAACACACGTGTAATCATGAAACACCACCTTATGTTTATTTTTTTATGGGTGCATGTTATGGCTGACAGGCATCATTAGGAATACTTATAATGACTTTCACCATAAGGCAGGGCATAGATTTCACACCTTTAAATCAAGTCATGATGGCAATGGCACAAATGCTAATGCAAAAATACTTTTGCCTCTCTGAAGAGCTATCACTGGGTTTCTAAACATAAGTTCCTTCTTAAAGAGGATGGTCTTCAGAAACAGAGCAAGTGAAGCACCACAAAAACAGATGAACAGTAGCTGGAGAGTGAAGTCACCAGCATAGCAACTGGACTGGGAGACATGGCTAAACAGCCTTGTCTGTGAAGGTACCTACCTCTACTCCATCAAGAAAAGTCTCTCCTGGAATACCACACTCACCCAGGATGTTGAAACTGGCCTTCCACAACAAAACAGAGCAAAAAACTTAATATAGGTGTCCTGCATCACCTCATAAGACTTCAGTTTGTCTGTCATGGACAAAGAAGCAACAGCCAGATGTGCTATATTAGCTGTTCAGAGGAAAGCTCAGGACTGGCACTGCTGCATTATAGAACTGTTTTGAACAGCCTGCTCTAGCTATACAAGTGACTGCTAGACTCCCATACAAAAACTGATGCTTCAGAAGGAAAAACAGTTCATTTTGGATAATTTTGGACACTAGAGAAAAATCCGCTGGAGAGGAAAAAAAAAAAAAAGCACATCTCTTTAACCCAAATAAAGATTATACTAAAAGACTTGATTAGCCTATATTAATTAACACTTGATTGCTAAATAATATTAATTATGAGAAGGCAAACAGCAATGACCAGAGAGACCACTGCTACTGGTAAGATTAGATCATAGCCACACTGGTTGTCAAGCACCCCTTCCCAGAAAGCATTGCCTGGAGGCAAATGGGATTTTTCTTATTTGGAAGACTGTTCACAGTACTCTTTGAGCGTGAAGATCCTAACTCGTGGCACTTAAAGCACTGAAGAAGTGGCTCTCTCCCCTCTGTGTTCTCCAGCATGGATTCTAACACCTTGGAGGTACCAGGCAAAGCTAAACCCAGCGTGGGGCAGCAAGGGTGGGCATCACTGGCTTTCCTCATGGCCCTGGCAGCCACATCCTGGAAGTGGCATCCACCAGTGTGTGGAATTCAAAAATCATATTAGGCTTTTCAGAACCAAGTTTTAGTTTTCATTACCCTAATACCCAGAAGCATTTTATGGGTGTAAATCCCATCCCAAGGTATAAATTTCTTGCTATCTAAAATTGTAGCATACCTCCTTATCTTCATATCATATTATAGTACCCTTAAAAAACTCACTCTTATTAATTAAAAAATATTTGCTCCAAAAATTGACTAAACATCTTTTTTCTTTCTCTTGCAAACACTCAAGACTATACAGTACCTCATTGTTTTCCCTCCTTGAATAAATGTCCTTAAAAAGTGCAAATAAAGAGAATTAAATGCTGTGTCAAACTACTGGTACCGCATGTTTAAACACCTGCTTCCCTTCATCAGTCCTTCATAACATTGTTAAACGATAATTATACATACTGATGAGTAACGAATCAAAATACTGTAATCTATCTTGAAAGGGGTTTTGTTAATATTACATATAAGGAATTAATGGAATATTTAGACTGTTCTTGTGAGAGAAAACATACCTTTGTACAGAAAGAAAGAAAGAAAAACACCAGGAGGACTTACTGTGTTTTTCTCTCTACAGTTAACATTGTACAAAACATGGGTTACTACTCTTCCAGGATTTCAAATACAAAAAGAGGGGTTTGGGGGTATTCTTATGTCTTGGCTGGGATCATGTATTGCAGTTTGTTCCACAACTTTTGCTACAGTAGCTGTGGTGTGCTTCTCCTCCCTGTCCTTACCTCCTGGCACTGCCTTCCCATATTTGATCCTGCCACATGAGTTCCCCGAGGCAGCAGCTGTGGGCTGTGGTCCAGCCCCAACATCTCTCCAGAGGGTGATGGGGAGAACAGGGTGATTTGCTGCCCATAGGAGAGGGATGGTCCCACGTTTCCACCCATCGATTCAGCTCATGGCCGTGACTGCTCAGTATAAGGACACAAGGATTCAGGGCAAAAAACACAGCAGCTCCAGTAAAAAATGAATTATCTTTCATCTTCTACTCATCATTTAATTTTCTAACAGCTTAAAAACAATAAGCAAAAAACAGAAAACCACAGCATATTAATTCTTTCGTATTTTATCTGAGCTTGACAAGTTATATAGTTCTAGAGGAAAAAGGAGTGCCTTTCAAAATGGTAAAGGAAAAATAGGCAAATGTTTTACTGCTATTTGCCAATGTCCTTTGATTTGAAGGACCTGGCATTTGTTCTGCAGCTCTTAATAAAAATAATGCAAAAACCAAAATCCAGAAATCTGTGATGAAAATATGTGAACGACTAGCAGGGTGGAACCTCTAAAAAGTTAGCCGCCTTTTAAATCACAGCTGAAACAATTCCTTTCAGAGCCCAACCATGAATGGGAGTGTCCCAGTGCCTTAAATTCACTTGGCAGGTGAATTTAAGTTGTTAATGCTTGGAGGAAAGATTACACACTTCTACCACTGCATCGCTTTTTCCCCAACATCTATCCCCTTCACACCTTATAGCATGTAATAGCCTCACACAATACTAAACTGCAATTTCATCTCATTTTATGTTTAGACGTGTGATTTTCCCTTGAAGTTTTCTATGGAGAATAAATAAACCATCATCCAGTTCATCACCGCAGAACTGTTCCAGCAACGTGCTGCTGTCTCATTTAACAGTGTGTCATAATCAATACACCTTAAACCAATATAACTGCTTCACACTGTTCAGAAAGTAAACTTGGTTCCTGGTTTTATGTTGCCTTCACACAAATTTAAGATGCTGAATCTAGTGTGCCAAAGCACTTATGCATAATTAATCACATTGGCTTCAACAATGAGTGCTGACGGGATTTTTCAAAACTTTCACTTAATTTTAAAGAAAGCAGCATTATGCCAACACTAAGCATTTGATTTAAATACTACCCTTCCTGAGCCCAACTGAAAGCCTAGGAAGCAATTTTAAAATCTGAGTCCATAGGAATTTAAGCAGGCAACCCAACAGGCCTAATTAAGTTTGTTGTTTCCAGAGGTGTAAATCTAAAGCCACTCCTCAGAAATCAGCAAAATTACACCAGGTCCCACCTGAATCCTAGGTGTCTTTGCCTTGGCAAATAAACTTCTAGATCACTGAACTGCCTCAAGGTGTGGATAATGAGGTTGTACTTTATATCCTCTCCAGTTGTATGCAAAACAAAATGATACAACCAGAATAAAGGTTGGTCTTTGCATACAAAAAAAAAAAAATCCAAAGTCATGGAAACTTTTCTCACTTAACTGGATAATCAAATCAAAAGGCTAAATAGAGGTTAAACATTGATATGTTAAGTATTGATACTAAAGGATCAGTATTGCCCTTTTCCTATTATTTTTGATTCTGCAATACCTATAGCAATTTGACTTGTATTTTTTTAAAATAATGTAATTACTGGTATGTTTTATGTGGAAATGTTTCCCTACTTGCAACACTGATAAAAATATTAGAAAATAATATCAAAATTATGTCTATAGTGCTATTAAATAAACAATTTCTCACATAGCTTTTTGTGAGTGAAAGCTAAACTGTAAAATTTCTCAAGAAGCCAAATGTCAAAGACCCCCAACATATTTACTTCCTACAATACAACATACCACAATTTAAAGTAATATCCTTTACTTCAGTGATAAATTATTCAAGGCAGAGACTAGAGGTTTTTTTGGTTCATGCATATTAGTCCTTTTTTGAGCCTTGTCCACGACACTGATATAACCTCATAACAGAAGAAGCATCACAGAACAGCAGCATATCTTGGTTCTGTTCCTACTAAAATTAATGTGGTTTATAACAGAAGTAGTAATTACTGAAAAATATCCAGTCATCCTGGTATAACATTGCTATAAAACTTTAAAAAATACCACGCAACTTTCCACATGGAAATTACTTACAGAGTGGGGGAAAAAAAAGGTTTGGTGGTGTTCTCTCATTTACTTATTTATTCAGCTGAATCCCCATATTACTCTTTCTATTTCAGCAGCAGAAATTTCAGTGTTCCAGTGGAGTTTGGAGAGAAGTGGAGAAATAATAGCAGCGAGCAACAGCACACAACAAATTCTCACCTCTGTTACTTGCAGTCATCAGGAAAGCACACTAAAAAAA
>WEIV01020555.1:232517-420048 GCA_013390005.1 Calyptomena viridis
AAAAAAAAAAAAAAAAAAAAAAGGTGATAACAGCCTCTACATTGTGTAGTTATGCATTAAAAACCGAGTATAAATTACTTGCTTTATCCCCATGTACAATACTAAGAATGATGTAGTAAAACATTGGTCTATGCTAACACAGCTCTGCCTGCCTCTTAAACAGTAGCTAGGAGACTTGGACAAAAATCATAATGTGTACCCATCACAAATGGAGTAAAATGTGTCCCATACACAATCCTACAGCAGTTGTCCTGAAGCTGTTCAGGTTGGTGTTTAAATTTGCCGGCAAATCCCCTCCTCTTGCTGGCAGACCTCGTGTCTCCACTAGAGGGTATTACCAGTATATCTATGTTGCCATAGGCACAGTAGCACTGCCTGCTTCCCTGCTTCCTTTCCAAGGTCAGAATTTGCACTAAAACCTGCAGGTTTTGCCCATCACGGACCAGCTGCCTCCTCACAGCTCCACAGTCAGTGGGAGTGACACTCCTGAGATGCTGTAGTACAGAGACACATAGTGAGAGCCTGCAAGCTCCTGCACAGCTTGGCCAGCAAGAAATTATTTAGTTCTAGGTGGTTTAGAGAGACAAGACTTCAACAATCAGGGCAACCCCGCAGACTTCTGCACACACCAGCTCTGATTCCAGCAGCACATTGCACACCTCGGGGCTGTAAGACCATGCTTGTGCTCTAGAAGGGAGGAGGAAAATTATATGTCTTGATTTAAGAGCCTTTTATAGCAGAGGAAAACAAAATGTGAAGAAGCTGCCACAAACACTTGGATCATTTGTACAGCAGAGTAAAAAACTGACAGGCAAGTGGTGGATCTCATATATGTTGGGCAAATAAAAGTGTGACCCCACTGGAACAGCTATGAATTTCTATTCATATAGGCAAATGCTTAGGCTAACTTTTATCAGACCATCTCCTTTGCTCTCCCTCCCAGATAGATTGCCATGATTTTTATAACTGTAAGACTTGAGGAAAAAGAACC
Source organism: Calyptomena viridis (assembly GCA_013390005.1). NCBI lineage: Eukaryota > Metazoa > Chordata > Aves > Passeriformes > Eurylaimidae > Calyptomena > Calyptomena viridis. The sequence goes on from WEIV01020555.1 coordinate 233,509, forward strand.
ACTGAGATGTACCATGTACAACATTGCACAGAACACAAGTGTCAGTTCCTGCCCCAAAAACCTCACAGCCTAAACAGACAGCACAGGCAGGGAGAAAGGCCTGTGGCCAAGGTGAAGGAATATGAAAGCCAAGGGGCCAGGAACAACTACAACTCCAGCACTGTTACAAGAAATGTTAACAGTAGTTTTTGCAAAAGGTAGAGGAATAATATCTTATGTGATGTTTCATCAGCTGCTCTCCCACCTTTACTTCCTGACTGTCTCTGCCATAAAAACTTCATGGCTGAACAAATGCAGAAGGTGATTACAGTTCGGGACTATCATGAAAAGCAAGGAAGAAAATGCACTAACTGTAGCCCTAAATCCTGCCTACTCCTTCTACAGTATTGGGACACTTCATTGTATTGCTGTCTGAGGCCAGACTGAGTCTTTTGGGTTATACACAATCTTAAAAATGTTGTATGATGTCATTGAGTGAGATGCATATTACACCTGAACAAAAAAAAAGGAGAAAGAGATTGGGTCCCACTTTCCAGTTTACACAGATGAACAAATGAAAGCCAGCCAACAAGTTGGCTTTTATTATTAACACCATTATTAATAATATAATTATGCATAGTAAGGGAATAATAATTTTCTGTTTTATCTTGGCACCATTACTAAATATTGCTTATAAGTGGAAGAGCCTTAAACATTTCCAGCCAGAGCAAAGTCACAATACTCATCCTCGGAGGAAAATGTGATTCTCAAACTCAGAAACAAACTGGATTCGTCTACATTAAGGCAAATGCTCCCACTTGATGAGTAAAAATGGTTTTTAAAGTAACAGTAAACTGGATTTACACCACTTGAAGTCACATTTTCTTAATTTAGTAGAGTAAAAACGGCTTTAGCTGCAATGAAAACAAGGTCCAGCAGCTCTTCTGATACACAGTAATTCTCTATTCATACAGGAGAAGGTCTGTAAAATGAGATGGTAAGCACTTTTGCATAGGCATAGCTGACACGGACAAAGGAAGGGAATATGCAGAGACAACACATGGTTATCCCTGTGGGTCCTGCAGTGGAGGTGGATTTCAGACCAGCAGCAGACTACGTACCAGAATCTGACTCTCCAGACTCTTGTAGAATTTCACACATTTCCCATCTGTCATTACAGACCCCGCAGGAAGGCCATGCTGGGGGACATGTTTGGACATAGATGTTTTATTACTGTTTTATTACAAGGCCAGATGCCCGCTGACATTTTGTCTCTGTGAAGGTGCCCCACACTGGCACAACAGCAGCGGCTGCAGCACAGTTGGGTACCCACACACAGCAGCCTGTGTCCAGCAAAAACTTGGTCTCAATACAAACAGCAATGGGAAGTATTAAAGACTATTCCAAAGACTGGTGAATTTAAATAAGTGCCACAGCTGACCATGGTTGATCATTCCCACATGGTGAAACTAAGCACTATTTTATAAAATTTATGCTGAAATCACTCTCAGTTCTCACACAATATTTTATAGGTGGTGAGTATGTATGTATCTAAGGTGCAGCATGTTGTCACCGACAGGCAGACCCAGGCAAGCTAAATCCTATCCATGCCAAAGCAGCACAGGGAAGAAAATGTGGACGGTGTGTGGCCTGAGTTTGAAGAGTGCAGTGGTCACCACTGAAGGCTTACTCATCTCGCCATTCATTTTAAATAGGAAGGAAATTAGGACAATTAGAACAGTTAAAATGTAAATGACAGAAATAGCTGAAAACCTTTTTTTCCCTCAGTTCCTACTTGTTTAAACAAAGCCCTAACAAGCTACAATCAGAGGGGTCTGCAATGGATCCATGGCAACGGAAAGCCTTGGCCTATGGCTACCATCTTCCCCAGCACATTGCCATTAATTTACCAGATATACATGTACACATTGCAGGAAAAATCACCAGGCTCAAGCTTCATTCACTGAAAAAGGAGATCATTAGCAAATGAAAGAAAAAATATAACAGGTCAGCAATTTCCTTGATGAACGCATCTATTTATTTTTATTTAAAAGAGAAAGATGAAATAATTCTTGCAATTTTTGTGCTTTGTACCTCTAGTGAAGAGAAAATTGCACCTATAAAGCTGATTTTGATTCTTACACAGCACATGAATAATAAAATCAATCTATGTATTCCTAAATATTCTTCACAGAGCATCTGAATAGCGCATTAAATGCAGAAGGTGATAGTACTAGAAATACTACTAGAGATTACACCAAGTGAGGTTTTATTTGTTGTTGTTTTGTGTTGCTTTATAATCCTTGTGTGTGGAAAAGGGGTTATTTAATCAGTCAGAAGATCAAGAGCTATCCAACAGCATAAGAACACTTGTTCCAAGCCTGATCGGAACATAAATTCCTAAAAACGACATGAGAAATGAAGTATACACAAAAAATAAGCAAAACCATCTCCTACAGATATGATGGGAATTTTGGATATGCTGTATACTACTGATGTGGAAATAGTGCTTATTAAATAATAAGATATAAAGCTGTTAACTTTGTGAGTGGAAAAGGGAGACTCTGTGTGAGACTATACATAGAGCACAGCAGTAAATGTCTCCAACCCACTATACTCCACTCACATGGGCTGTGAAATGAGGGACAGCCTGCAATGTATTTACCGAGTAGTTTAGTTTACTTTTATTCTGGTTTTGCAGGCTGAGCATTTTGCTTCTAGAAGATATTTCAAAAGCAGATTTCAAAGGTTTAACAGATCTAAGGAAGTTCTCAGGTGTCATAACAGAAATTTTAACTGATGTTTTTGTCTTGCCTCAAGCAGGTTTGCAGTATGGCAGGGTGATCTGAAAGACAAAGCCTGAGATTTCTCCATTATATGTTGGCTGATATTCTTGAACCACTCAAAATAAACATAAATAAACAAAATCAGATACTTGGGACTTAACTCACTATTATTCTCACAGTAGATTAAAGCCCTGTGTCAGTATTAATGGCTCACCTTTCGCTTTACAGGCCAAATCCAGGAACCCATCATACATGTTCTAGAGCCACCTACAAAACATGTGCCTTGAGGTACCATCACAGTCTTCCATACTGCATCTTGCAGCCATTTCAAGCTAATAAGCAATGCCAGCACATGCCTACATTTTGGCACTTTCATCGAAGTTCAGTCATACAAAGTGCTAAGCAGACAGAGAGGGGGCCGATGAAATCTGGAATGTCAGCAGAAATTATTCAGAAAAAAATCCCACAGCACATATTCAACTTTCAACATATGATATACACCCCTGTGAACCATTCCAACCATAAGCACTGCTAATTACTCCTGCTAGAGATCAAACAACATATGTAACACACTTAGCTGTTATGTTGATCTAGGATTTTGATCCTCACCATGGTTACTACCAAACTATTAATATTACCTGGAAGCAGATAATGTTCACTGATACAGCACTGTCACTTACATACTTTCACTCTTTAATAAATACAATTTTCTGTCTCTTGTTTTAAAAATTCTCTCACATATTTCATGTCATAATTTGTTTGACATTATAAAGATCAATTACATTTTAATTGTATTGTGTTTCTTTTTCTTTTTTAAATTACCTGCAATATTTGACAAATAGCAGACTGCACAGTTACTCTTAGGATTCTTTTTCACACCATTTATAATCAGGGCAAATGTATTCTTTCCAGGTTTAGTCACTGATATGGAGTAATTTCTTTATAACTGTAAAGAGCCATTGTGGTTGGGGTGTCCAGCAGGACTATATTCATTACCATTCTTGTTCAATCTGTTTGTGAAGTTTCCTTAAAGGTCTAATAAGACAAAACAGGAAGGCTGTTGGTGGATATCAATGCAAACAATACAAGATATTTTGCTTTCTGAGTTCTCAGAAGAGCTATAGCTCCAGCTTAAATGCTTGTAGGATCTCCAGGCCTTCATGTTACCATGGAAGAAGCAATAGCAAACAAAGATGAGACAACACTACAAAAAATATGAAATATAGCCTAGTTATTATGGACATATAACTTCAAACAGCCAAATCTTTTTGGCAAGCAATGCTTTAGAAAGCAAGAGATATTATTCAATATTATGTTTCTCTAAATGTCTGGGAAAAGACACTATACATGCATGCACATACACACGTTTGCATTTGGACAATCTAGCATAATCAGGATTACTGAACCCTTCTAGGTCAAAACACAACATTTTAAAACATTTCACTATAGCCAACATCTAGGAATTGCTTCATCCATCAAAATGCAACCACAACTGGAGTTGGAGATACCAACCACGCAAATGAATTGACATAGCACAGAACAGTTACAGACACCACAAGTTAAAATGCACTACCTCTAGGAGAGACAGAAGAATGCTGTCAGCTAAAAAGTAATCTGGCCAGAGCAGAATCTCGTATCTGTTCTAGGATAAGTTCAAGCAAAATCTGAATTACAGAAAAAGTGAGGACTCAGTCTTCCCTTTGATTCAAAGAAGGTCTTTCCCAAAACAAATTTTCTTAAAGTTTCAGGTCCTATTTAACATTCAAGCCAAACTGTATTTCCATGCCCAGAACTACTGTAAAGCAGATTTCCTAGAAGAACTCCATACAGCATGGGCTATCAGAGCAGGGGTGGCAGCTGTACATGTGTCCTTCCAATGCTGCTTTAGAAGTTCATAGGGGCAGATCATCCTCAAAGGGTGAGACAACATACAGCAGCCGAGGATCTGTGGTCTAAACCATGTAAGAACTGCTCACTTCCACTGATCTTTCACAGCACATGAATATATAGATGTCTGTGGAATAGTACTATCTAATCAAAGTTTAGTTAGTATAAAACATCAATGCTTTCAATTTGAGTGCTCACCTGTCTTGAACCTCAATGGCTTGCAAAACTATGTGGAAACATTAGTTTGCACCCAACACTCCCACAATGAGAAATATGCTTTTTATTAGAATTACTATATGTCTCAGCATGTGCTAGCTACAGACACTAGTTCTGCAGATTCATAGAATCATTAAGGTTGGAAAAGACCTCTAGGATCACCACGTCCAACCATTAATTTTTTCATGACTGGAGAAAGGCATCTAGGAATGATCACTCTCACCTTGATTAGCATAAAATGTATTTAATAACATAAGCATTCCCCCCAAATAGATTAATCACAAACTAAGGATAAACTAGCAGTAACAGGTTGTCTATTTGCTAAGGAGAAACCCACTTCAGCAAATCCCAGCTAAGCAAAAATTTTCCCATTTTTTGCTTTGCAGTCTTCTCTTTAACAGTCCACCTAAAGAGGAAGCACCTGCAATATGGGAATGGTTGGGGGCTTTTCCAAAGTTTTGACCTCATCATGTTTCAGTTGGCCTGCACACAGGTATGATTTCTCTGTAGATTAAAAAAGTATTGTAATCAGCAAGGAAAAAAAACATACTTGAAAGTAACAAGTAGCTCAGATATTCATTACTAGCCATTAACCTGATTTTCTAATGAATACGACATTAGGCATTCATTAACAATCATTTGTGTTTATGTGGAACAGTGGCTGTATAATGAAGGTTGATAAATGAATAGAAATGAAACGAGGGAATTTTGGACACTTGTAAAGCAATTAACTTGTTTGGCATTAATTACATATTGAAAAGCTAAATCAAGTACATTTGGAAAGCCACTAGGACAGAGACACAGACCAAGGATAGATATAAAGGCTACATATAAAAGAAAAGCTTTATTTCTTTTAAATAAAGAAATACAGCCAGAAGTATGGTATTAATGACAAACAAAGTCCATTTCTAGCAAAAGAAATCAGATTGCAGCCTGCATGATAATAATAATAAAAAAAAAAATGAAAAGCAAAACAATGAAGCCAATAAAATAACCCCTCACAGTTGACAATGAAGTGCAAACAGGTGGTGTACTAGAGGGTTAATGTTTTTGTTTCTTAAAGAAAGAGCCATACAAGTACCCACACACTTGAATGTATGCTAATAAATGAAACCACCTAGCAAATTAGATGCTAAAAATGAGGGAATATGGAAGCTCATTTTACAGTTACCAGGACACATTCTCTCTAATGAGCTGGTAACCTGATCTTTCCAGGCAGTTTTGACAGCATCATTTCTGCTAAGTGTGGCCCCAACCCCAAAAACAGATGCTTTCCATACCCTTTGCCTGCAGAGAGACATATTAACTACAAGGAAGACAACACAGCCTCAGCAAACACCGTCCACACATCTCTTTTGCAGCATAAAAGATCAGGAGCAAAAGGAGAAAAAAGCTGCAAAGCAAAAAAAGGGAAAATTTTTGCTTAGCTGGGATTTGCTAAAGTGGGTCTCTCCTTAGCAAAGGAGAAGGGATCTCCCACGGCATATTGTATTCCTTTTGTTAACCTCTTCCCACAGCCCATCCCGCTGCTCTCAATGAAGCAGTGCCATTTCACCTCCCATGCCAACACCCAGGACAACCCACAAGTGCAGGAGCTGCTGCCCTGAGAGCCCACAGGGAGCCCCTGTCCCAGTGAGAAAGGACTACCAGCAGAGCACAACCTCAGCGGCCAGAGAGTCCATTAGATTTGGCCCAGGAAACAAAGTGAGATGCTGCAAACTGAGAATCCCTTGTGCTATGGCAGCAGGTAGAATCTCATGAGGGCTACCTCTCCATTGGGACATCACTCCTCCTGTCAGAGAGCTGGACCTTCTTTCCTGCCCAAACCTGTGACCTAGGTGCTGCCAGCTCCCAGTCCATGCCACCAAGAAAAGGAAAGGACTTCCCTCTGCCAGTTTCCAGCGGAGCAAAGCTAAAATTTTAAGCTTGTCTCCATCAAAGACTCATGCAGAGACTCACACATCCCGAGTTAGACCAAGAGACCTGTCAGTAGTATTTTCTGTTTCAAAAAGGTCCTGCAATCATTAAGCTACAATTCAGAGTCATTAACAGTCTTTCTCTCTAGTCAAATGTTCTGACACTGGTTCCACTTACAAAATGCCAAACTGATCACACTTAAAAAAACATGCAGAAAATTACTTATATCCAGATATTTCTCCAATTAAGAGAGCTTTACACACTTTAACTGGCAGGGGCTATCTAAATTCAATCAGAGTTCTGGATTCATAATCTACACCGTAAAAACTGCTTATTCTCTCCTGTGTTGCAACCACACTTCCACAACAGAAGAACTAACTAAATCTCACCTTGCTCCAGTTAATCTTGCTTGAGCTCATGGTCAAGCCTTGATGGATACATGTTCAATACTGCACAGTTCATATCAAAGACATGGACTGACACAGACACTCTCTATAGGGAGAACATAATTTTATTTACCTTGGACCATGCTACACATCACCTCAATAAGTAGGAGTAGCCTCATTTAAAACATGCTTTAAACTTGCTCATTGTGCTTTTCCTCCACTGCTGTGGTGCTTTGGGGCCAGCTGAGAACCCCAGAGAATTTTCAGAAAGACCCAGCACCACTATAGGAAACCACGAACCCTTAACTAACATATGCTAACTTTTCTCCTCAGAACAAAAGCAGCATCTCTGTTGTCCCCTTAGCAGAAAACACCAATCAAAGACGACTCTTTTCAAGAACAAATGTTAGCCAGGAACTTCAGTTGTGTTTAATTAAGTTCTTCCGAAAGAAACTGCATGCTGTGGCACTGAAAAGGTTATCAGAGGTCAGCTGCCTGCCATGACTTTGTGACCTCCAAAAGGCAAAATAAAAGATAGTGCTATCCCTGCTGGTAAGATTGGCTTCTGCATTTGTTTCCCTCCCTTTCTGCTTTAATTTAATAGCAATCAGCACAATATGGCTGCTTTTCTTCCAACAATAGGATGGGCAGAAGTTAGATTTACAGCACTGCAAGGGAGAAAGCAGGAGAGAGGGGAAGCACACTATGGCTCTTGATCTACAATAGTAACATCACTTTGATACTAATAAATAACTTGCAAACCTACTTAAGGTTCATTACTGTCAAGATCTGACAGATGTACACTTTTTAAAAATTTAGTATTACCTTATCGAGCCTCTCAAAGACACCACCATTAAGTCAAACAACTAACTTTTAGAGTGGGAAATAATTCAGGGTACAGATCCATGTTGAATATATAATGTATTTGCAATATTTCTCTGAGCCACTATATAGAAGAGCTATCAACATAAATGTACAAATCCACATTTAGACCATCGGCACAGTGAACGAAAATACTGAGGACGTTGAGGCAACACTGTCAGCAACCCACTCCAAGTGGCTATGTTCACAGCAAATATGTGTTACAGTCCCTATGATTATCAAAATGCACAGAAGAAACAGGATCCTTTCAGGATTTCACCTGAAGGTTCCAAGGGAAAAGTCAGTATAATTCCAAATATTTCAGAACATCAATTATTACACCCTCATCATATCTTTAAAACATGTCATCAATATTAATGAGATTGTCTTCCAAATTTACGTATCCTCTTAGCAATTAAAATGGACTTGTTCAGCTTTCAAATTTTATTGTATCATTTGAAAGTACAAGAACTTAAGACATTCGAAGCCATTTCTGTTGTTGTCTTAGAAGACGTAATTTAAGTGGCAGGTTGATTTTTTTAAACTAATTCCAGTCTCTTCAGCTGCAGTCCCTCATGACTGAATATTTCTCTGTCTCATTGCTGCCCAGCAAACTATGTTCTGTTGAGCATTTCCATCATAGGAAACTTTTCAGGAGCCTCCTTCAGATCCAGTATGAGATGCCCTTGCTGGTAGATCTCCCCATCATATCACACCAAAGTCTGACCTTATGCAAGTCTGAGGCAAAACTCTCACTGACTTCAGTGGAGTCAGGATCGATTGCAGCTCTTTGCTCAAAATGAAGCTCTGTCTCTCTCCTTCTCCATTACCACCAGTCTGCTTTCTGAAGTGTGAACAGCTCAACTCCTAAAGCCAAGGCAGAGTTGGAGAGGCTTGGAGAAGGGGCAGTCTCATCCCAGAGAGGGAGCCTGAGACCACAGTCACCACAAACACCATCCAAGCTGCTAACCCCTGTTTGTTCCTAGTAGTTGAGCCATTCACCAAAATAAAGAGAGATGATTCTACCCTGTTGCTGGGTCACATTCATTTTAGGGTGAGGAGAGGTCAAGTGACAGGAGGATAATTTGCTGTAAAACTGCAAAATCTCCCATTGAAATCCATATGATTCAAGGTACATTAGGAATATGACGTACTTGTGCTGTGAATATTACCTTCATTTCTAACCTCTAGAAACACATAATATAATTTTAATACTTTCTAAATGTATACAGTATTGAATCTCAGGTCATTGCCATGCTAAGCAGCACAGAGCAGAAAGTCAGATATGTTACAGTGTGACTCTGGGGTTTTTTCTCAGTAAATCCCTTTAGCAGCTAAGTATTAGTGCTTGTGTTTGCCAGATGAACTGCTCTCTAGAAAATGCAGTTGGTCTTCCAAGAAGGATTATCTCCGTAATACACTGATGTGCAAGATTATTATCAATAACGGTATCAATTCCAGCTGCAAGATGAGTTTTGTTTTTCAGAAATATACATTTTAAAGTCAAACACAATTAGAAAACCAGATCCAAAATTAAAGTCATCAGAGATAAGAAGACACAAACTACTATTAGCCTTCTGTAACAGCAACGACTTCTTCCTTCTGCTTGAATTTTCTTCTCTGTTGAAACACTGTAGTCATGAGGCTTTAATCAATAGGCAAAGAAATTACTTTCTAGAGTAAAACAATCTTAGCTCAATTAAAGATAATGAAAATCACACAGGCAGTTATTCATGTTTAAATGCCAAGCTTCTGGTTTCACTTTCAGAGAAATCCAAATGACAAGGATACGATATTTGTTTTCCCTAGTAACACACTGGGATATCACAGCATATACTTCAATTGAGTTCAGTCTCCTATGTTTGTCTTCAACTTGTACCACATAATTCAGTAAAATACACGGACGACTGCCACATCTGGATTTGTTACCCAGGCAGCAAATAAACTTCACCTGAAACCTCACGGCAAAATATGCAGTTTGAAATTTTAACTGGTATGGCACGTGCCTCATTTATCAAACTCACAAGGAGAAAAACAAAATACAAGTGAACAACAAAATACAAGTGAACAACAGCATCACATTTAAAATGCAGTTGCACTGGGGATTTTCAACTTTAATACTTTAATTTTTCTAGCATTTACTTTCACAATACGATGGAATATTGAAGGGAGCACTGGTATCTATAACATGTCAATGTGACAACAGACTCCTGATTCTATTCAGAGAACAAGGTAAAACCATCTTCACAACAGCAATTATATTGCATTAACAGCAGAACTTCTGGTTCTACCTACTGTGTCAGGTGTTTTTAGTAAAAAGCACATTCGGAAAAAAAAAAAAAAACCAAACAAGTATAGCTCATTAGTCAAAAAAAAAAAACAAAACAACTTAAGAAAGCCTGATCAGCCCTCTACAACTCCATGTAGTTCAGTGCAGAGGTTAGGAAAACACTTTTCATCTCTTCATAACACTGAATTTGAGGCTACTTTAAAGAGATTTACAAACATCTTGACCTTCAGGAGACTTTGAGACAGTGAGTACCATCTTCTAGCTCACTCTCACATTGTTTTAAATAGAGTTCTTTAGTATTACTTGCCTCAAAATATTTTTACAAAACAAGTGACCAAGCTGCCATATTAAGCCACTAATCAGTTTAGGATTTTTCTTGTCTCTCTGAAAATAACACATCTTTCCTCTTCTCTGCAATAGGAAGCCATTTATGCCTCACTTAGCAGATTACTTGGTCTAATTTCTATGAGAAAGCAAAGCAGGCATCTTTTCTGGCACTTCAAAGGATTTCATAAATGTATCTTAACCTTCCCTGCTGCAGCTCAAGACATGATGTCCAAAATCTTCAGGGAGAGGGAGTACAGTGGTACAGTGGTGGAAAAAAAAGCTTATCTGGTTATTATCCAGTCAATGCCAGTAGCAGACAAGTGGTTTGTCACAGGTGTTTTCAGCAAGGATATGAGGTAATCATGTAAAGTACAAACTAAAGAAGGAATGTACACTCTTGAGATCTGATAAAAGCCAATAAATGTGATTACAGGTATAAAGGCAGGCTGTTCAAAGGATAAATAACAATAAGAATAAACTAACATTTTGTAGAAGAATAGATCAAAATTTTACAGCACATGAAAGCTCAAGATTGTTTGTGGTTAATAAAGAAATAGGAACACTTGGAAAACAGACTGTGTACTAGCATTAGTCAGAGATGCTGACAGTAAATCTTAACTTCTTACACCTCTCAGGCCCTCACACTATCTTTCCAAACAGAGTAAAGCAACCAGATCTCATTGGTGAGATTATCTAGGATAAACCCAGTCATCTCTGGAGCAGAATTCAATAGAGTACAGGGGATAAAGGGAGAGTCATATCTTATTAGTAAAACAGCTTACATCATCTCAGATCATTTTGCCAAGTGACAAATTTAACTGTGTAGGGAAAAGATGCAATTATGGACCCATTAGCTTTGAGTCTGGATCTGCAAAGGATATGTGCACCCCCATCTGTACCAAGAATCATCCCAATGCCCAAACAAATAAATTGCGGTTAAACTTGTGCATAACATCTGGGTATATGTGGGAACCCTGGTAATCACAGCTACATTTACTGTAGAAAAGGACATGGATGAGGGCACCAGGATGACACTGGAGTATCCTCAGAGACCACACTTCCTTTCACACCAACAAGCACACCTTCCTTTTCCTCTTTTTACCTCAAAGCCTCCTCTGAAGAGTCAAAGTCAAGTCCAGAGCCCTCCATGAGGGCACCGGTGAGACAGACCAGCATCACACACCAGTGCCATCTGTGGAAGGAGGAGACAGAAGAACCAGTTTTCCCTTTGAAGAGCTGGCAGGTTTGTGATGCTTGCATCTTCCAGGGAGGTGTGAGGGAGAGACCAGGACCTCAAACATCCAAATTCCTGGACTCCATTAGTCATCAAAGCAATGCAAGTCCAGAAGCAATGTCACAACTATCAACTATACTTTTTATCACCTGTGACAACTGTGTTCACAAACCAGCATCCACTACATTTTTTCTGCTAAGCTTTACCCAACTAACAAGCTGTTTTTTTCAAACTGTTGCTTCAGCATGTTTGACCTTGAAAACCCTGTCTCGGCCGAACTCCTCCCCATCTACCAAGGGCAGGGCAGAGAAAACTAACTATGTTACTTACAACAGTTGTTAAAATTCAAGTGTACTGGAGCAATACATTTCAGAATAACTCCTTTGAAAAGGTATATAAATAGTACAAAAATAAGTAAGAAGTGTCTCAGTATGTTAAGAAAAGAAGATTGTAAGATTCCACAAAGTATTTACTCCTTACAACTACAATACAGGGATCATTCGTGCTCAGTGCTTAATAAACAAATACGCAACTTTCTGAATGTCAAACTTTGGAACGTATATTTTGAAGTCCTGGGATATGAGACCATCCTTAACTGCAGAAGAAATAAGGACTGATTCAAGTCAGCACATCTCTATCCGCCTCAGCAGGGCCATGCTTCTGTGACAACCTGGTAGAAAACTTCGGTTTGAATATTAACAGGAATGAATCCTGGGGAGAGAGCAGCCCTCAGGCTGTTTCAACAATGGCATGCGGTTTGATTGCTGTGGTCTACACTGCAGGCTTCAAATCCCTCCTTCATCAAAGTGGAGCTTGAATTGCACTGCCTCAGTTCCCTGCTTGAGAAATTATTTTCTCCCTGAGGGAAGGAAGGTACATTCTGTCTGCTTTTTACTTACCGTAGTAAAGATGTAATCATGCTTAACTATGATATTAAAGAAGGCACACATCTCCAATTATTAGTTTCTAAAATAAAACCTTGATTTTCTATGTGGAAGTAAAATTATTGTGTCTTATGAAAAAATTATAAATTACAGCTGAAAAAACCTTATTGTGATCAGTCCATGGTTATTGCGAAGAAAGATGCTTCCCTTACTCCCCATCCCTTTTACTATGATGGTTTGGGATCAGTTTAACACAAGTTTTGCTATTGAGGATTCTTATCTTCTCACCCTAGACATAAACAACATAATTCAACATAAAAATCTTGAATTTTCTTTTACCACAATATTTTTAGCTGTTTTTCTCTTTATTGTTGATCAGTCTTTTAAACACCGGATTCTCCTGTAGCCCCCTTCATTTGATTTCCTTAGTGACTGCAGGGGGAGGGACACCAGGAGCATGACAAGAGGACTCTATCCCCCAAAAGATGACCAAGAACAGAGCACTCTGTGTAGAGACTCTGGAACAATGGTTGTGCCTTGCTCTCCCAGGCAGGACTGCAGACTGCCTATGAGAACAAGAAGCCTCATCATAGAGATGTGTTTCACTGAAACCTAGAGCCACGAGGCTTAGCAAGTCCCAGGTGAAATCTGTGCTAAAAACCAAGAGAGGCTAAAGTAAAAATAGGTCTTAAGCCTAGAATATACCTCATGGTGAGAGCAATAGCTGAGTATAAATCACATTCAGATTCTTAACTCTGTACCCAACTAATTACATCAGAGACACAGTTTACAATGGCTGGACTGGATAATCTAAAAGGTCCTTTCAGATCTAAATGATTCAATGTTTCTACGGCAATTCTGATTAATAGTACTCACTCTTTCCAGGTTGTTTTCAATTATTTTTTTTTTAGGAACTTCTGCATTTCATCCCAGTAAATGATAAAAATTTGACGGTTTTGATAGAGTCAGGTGTTCATTCCTCCCTTTTGCTTTTCTTTTCCAAATACTTTTATACAATAGCAATTCTTGGGCAGTATTTGTGCAGCTTTTTTTCACTGGCTGAAAGTGGAGAGTATACTTTGGTCTTCTGGTTTTGCTCATAATTTCACATTTGGCAAAGTTTGCTCAAATCCCTTTAAAACCCTTAAGCCTATCTGCAAGTCAAAAAAGTACAGCTTCAGAAGGCAAAAGAAATAAATCTCTTTGAAATGCTAATGGAGTGGAACACTTTTTGCTATTTCAAGAAATAATCTATCCTTTTGGAAAATTTGTGAAGGGTTTGCTCTGATTAAGATATTTTAATTTATGACATGCAATTATAGTTTAGTGAAAACAATATTGCAAAGTCACAGCCTTGTTCCTTGTGCTGTGAAAATAGAAACACCATTATGAGAGAGAAACTGCTGCTTTTAGGAATATACAATGTTTCACTAGCTTTGTCAAAGATGAACAAAGCACTGAGTTCTGTCTAGTTAGCTAAAAGGTACGGTTTTCTTTTACAGTGACACTTCAGTTACTTTGCTTTAAGCATTTTTCAAGGGGGAAAAAAGCATCTAGCATATATCTGTCAAGAGCCTTGAGGAACTGGAATAAAAATACAGACAGACAGTACAACACTTGGTATCGTACCAGCCACAACACACGTGATGAAAAGCCTACCTAAAGCACCAGGTTAGGTCCAGTGACAGGGGAAAGATGCTATGCCCAAATATTGCTTGTTGCACTATAATATGGATCTCAGAACATGGAAAAAAAAAAAAAAAAAGAAAAAGAAAAACAGGTTCAAAAGAAAAATAAAACAATGCTGCTAAAATAGGCCTGATTATGTGGGTCACTAAGTACTGTGTATTTCCCCTGTAGCATTTCATAGTCGTTACTGTTGCCAGGGGAAGCTTGATCCTCTCATTATGTATGTTTGTCTTTCACATCAGAGCTCCTCTCTTTCTTTCCATGCCCTGGCACTGTAACAGAAATAAAAATAAGGAATGAACCCCCATTATTACCCAAATACCTACAAAGCAGAGGGAGTGACCCTGGCAGGTCGGCAGGTCAGCCCCCTCATCATTGATGCACTTGCTCCAGCAGACCCCTGCCTTTTGTCACGGGGTCAAAGCCAAGACCTCTGCTGAGTGTCCTCAGTGAAGAATTAACAAGTGTGACAATTTGCGGTCCCTCCTCCCCCAGCCCCCGGTCCTGCCTGTGTGAATGCTGTAAATAGAGACATCTGGATGGAGGCCTTTCACTGCAGTAATTGAAAATGAACATGGATCAAGTTCTGGCCTGTTGTATTCATAAATCTTCAGGCTTAATTACATTAAAGGGAAATCTAGGGCCCGGCTCTATGGAAACGGCAGATCCTATCAGGCTCTCAGATCATGAATCTTTAAGATAAGTGTTTTTCCTCTCTTCGGGACAATCAGATGAGAAATTTTGATTGGGTCTTTCCAGCATCAGAAATCTGTCAAAGATCTATAACTGTTCTTGTGTTTTATGTTTCCTTCCTACATGACGTGTTTCCACTGGTGGGGAGATGGAGCACTTGGGTATGTGAGGCATCAGGCTGCCATTGTGCTGGGCAGTCAGGCAATTGATCTTGGAGGGACCATGTGGAAATCTAGGAAAGGGAAAACACGTAGCTAGCTAAGTGTCACAGTTTTCACTTGCACAGAGCCCTTGGTCCTGCTTCCCAGAGAAGAGCTGGGGCACAATAAGCAAATGGTGTCTGCAGTTCTGTGTGCTAATTTCAAAAAACAAAATGGATTTTGAGTTCAGTGGAAACCCTCTTCACATCTGTCTTTTAAATACTTAGTTGTACTTGAAGTAACAGACTGATATTCTGAAAAATCAACAAACAAATGAGTGGCAGAAGGGCAAAATGTTTGGACTTTGAATGAAGCTGCTGGTTGTCCAAAGCTGTTGTTTCACAAAAACATCAATGCTTTCAGCAGCATTTCTGTCTCTGAAATGAGCTCTCATCACTTACTAACTTCCCAGAAGCTTTTTCTGGAGGCAGATTTTCAATGCAGTAGAAGCTTCAATTAAAAGAACACCCAAAATGGAATAAAGACACAAAAGAATCAAGATATTTTTGTGTGAAAAAAGAGTTTCTAAAATGCTACCCAGAAAAAGTGCTGGTGCAGACAGACCTCTTTAATTAAATTCTACAGGAACTAATTTGATAGCATGTAAGTTGACTGCTGTCTCCACGACCACCAAACAATGCCAATGATCCACAATATGGCCATGTAAAACTGAACCCTCCTGTTCACTGCCAGATGTTGGGATAATATGGCACAACAAATAAAGAAATATTTTGTCTTGGCCTTCATAAGCATTTGAAGCTGTGTGGTTTATTCATGAGCATTTAAAAAAACCAAAATTAACATCCACCAGAAAAAAGATATTCCAACCAGCTTAAGAACAGCTGAAATGCTGAAAACTTTTTTTCAAAAAGAAAGGTAAAAAACCCCACAAAACCCAAGTAACTTCGCAATTACAACTTTGCTTCCATTAAATTTCAGCCTGAATGAACCTCAATAACATGATTACAAATTATCAGTTAATAATAGCAGGGTGAGTTCCATGCAGAAACCAAAATTCAGTCCTCAGTCCCCATGGCTGCAGCTTCCCCCTAATCACACCAGTTTCTCCACTCCAGTTCTTGTTGATCTGGGGAGCTCTGCAGCAATAAGTGGCAGTAGCTAGCAAGCAGGTCCTCCAAAACAACAGCCTACTGCCTCTCAGCTTAGGGGTGTATTGTAAGAAATGAAAGTTCCTAAAAATTATCTCCTGAATTAGCAACCAGAGTAACCCATACTCTTTAAAAAATCTTGATTTTCTTCCAGAACTTGTACAGACTGCTGTGGCAGAAAACTATCAATAACATTTGCTCTGCAGGAGAAGAGTGGGGTTGCTCACAGCCCTTAAAGAACTGGTGCTCCAGTAACAAGTGGTTTTGCTGTCAGCATTTGCCACCATATTGACAGAAAGGGCTGGGAAATGACTCAAGGATTATTTATATGAAACCCTGAGCTAGCAGCACTGTAAGTTATGGAAAGAGGACAAGCTCACAATGCAGCAGCCCTGGGTCTGAATGAAAAGGAACACATGTTCTGCCAGCAGGGCTCAGGGGCTGCGACAGAGATCCAGAACTACAGGCTTCCACCTGAGCTCATGCATCATTTCCCAACAAGTCGGAAGGGTGAAAACGCTGCCAAATAATTCATGTTGCAGTGAGACCAGTCATCCTCTCCACAAGCCTTTGTTATCTGACAGGTTTACTCAAGTACCTTTTGTCATTTTACAGCCATTCTGCTCCTGGATTCTACATTTCATTTTTATCTTCATTTTAGGTTTAATTGTTGAACCATTTAGGTGTAATCCATTTTATAGAGGTCTTTCTGTCATACATTTGAAAGGAACTCCAGATCCTAGACCCCCTTTCTGTTGCTTTTATCACCACGAAATAAGAACCACTCTGGCAGTAAAATTAGCAAAGCTGACAGAACCTAATCCAGGGAGGTTTAACCATCCATCTTGTTAATAGCATTTGGGAGATACCAGAGTTGTTTTCAAATATGATACTTCTTTCCCGATTCTAAAACTTCCAAGCCATGGTGATCGGGGCTAATTCTTACTAGACCTGGGCTTGTACACCTTCCTGTGTCCCCTTTCTCACTGAGCAGGTCAGAACTCAGCCCTGTGTCACACAGAGACTCCTCCAATTTGGGCTCAGACAAGCCTGGAGGGTGGTACTGAAATATACTGTGGCATGTCCTGCTCCTGCAAATGCTTTGAAAGGAAAGTAAGTCAGCAGCTTTACATTCCTCTTCTTCCTAGCAAGGAGCATGCAAACGCAGAAAATTAATAATTAATTAAATTAATAAATTAAGTAATAAATTAATTAAATTAATGCTATGATTTTAGTCCTGCTCATAACTAATCAATGTCTGTCTGGTTAATTCCAGAGCTAGTCAGCTTCTCTCAGGGTATTTTATTGACCTTAAATTGTTCAACACACAATAGAAAACAGCCATTGTGCTGCCAATGTGTACTGCAGCATTTTGTACTCTTCATTCCTGCTTGCACTGCTGCTGGCTGTGAGTTCATTAAAGAAGGTAAATTGATATCTGTTTATTTCTTTTTTTATTTTACTATGTGGCAATACACTTCTATGAACCGGGAGACATCCTTTCTGCACAATTTTATTTAATTCCTTGGGGTCTGGGTCCCTAACTCTCAGTGACATCTTTGACAGTATGGGTTTATGTCACCTATTTCAGCGAACATAAAAGCAATCACAGAATCACAGAATGGGGAAGGTTGGAAGGGACCACAACATGTCATCCAGTCCAGCCTCCCTGATCAAGCAGGAACGTTCTAGAGCATATTGCACAGAACTGCATCCAGACTGTTCATCCATATCTCCAGTGAAACGATGCCTCAAAAATGTAAAATAGAGTGGATTCTCCAAAAATAACCAATGATAATAATAGAGTCCATTAAAAAGTTAACTTTACAACAGGCAACCCCTAAAGAAAACTCAATTGCAGCAGTAAAATTTGATAAAGCTTTTGTTTACTTTCATTCTTTACCAGTGCTAAATGTACAGATCTTGGTGAATCTTACTGTTCGTATTGCAGTTGCCACACATATCTGTTCACTCCTTCTAACCTCAAAGCCAGTTACTTTGCAAGAGACAATTATTAGGGCTTTAAGGCAACAACAGTAACTTCTTTGCTCAAACTTAAACCAATGCTTTGCCCAGAGCAGTTTCTCCATAGCATATTTATGCTGGAACAGAACCACTTGAGACATTAAATTATTTGGGATAAAAATACCACCCCCTGTGCAGTGGGCCAGCACCAAACCCTACTAGGAAAAGTCTTGAGAGGGAACATGAAATTGCAACCTAAATTCATGGGAAGCCTGGGTAAAGACCTCTGAAATCTGATGCATAAAGCCATATAGCACAGAAGAGAGTCACTGGGGCATTTTCCTTTCCCAAGGTAAGCTACTTACTCCAGCAATACCTGAAGATGTACACATCCTGCATTGACCTAGGAATCACTGCCATTCCTGGGATGCTGGAGCCTTTCCCACAGGAGGGAGACATCAGGAAGACAATATTGCAATAACTGCTGAGAGACAGGTAGGTCTCCATCTGAACAAATGAAAATATACAAGCCTCAAAACAACATAAAATTTACACAATTTTTCCAATATTCAGACAGCTGTATGAGTTAGGAAGTGATTTCAGGCATCTCCATATGTGACACTGTTTCTTATATATGTTTCTTCTTCTTTTGACTCTATGGACTTCACAATCTGGCATACCAGGCATAAAGGTAAAGATTCTTTATCTTGTAGCTGTATTGTGCTTTTACCACCAAACAAATCCAGAAAAACCAGAAACCTTGGAAGACAAAATTCAGAGCAGCAGCATATTTAATTTCTCCATTACTGCACTGCCTGAAATTTTATATACCTGTAAACTATACATATACATATATATAGCCCAAGAACATTTGAAGTTTCAGTAAAACTACGGCCAAAGGCCAGAACCCTCTTCCATTGGATGGAGGTCTCACAGTTTCTCTGTACATATTGAAAAGATCCAGTGACAGCTGGCAAGGTCATTGTAAATGAGGGAAAAAGAGAGTCTTGTCTCCATTACCAAATGGCAGCAACTAATCACTGTCACATCATGATGTGGCTCAGGACTGTCCACAGGTTTATTGTGGCCATTAACCTATTCAAATATTCTACTTGAGGAGAAAAAAAGTCTGAGACTCAGTCTGGATCCTTAGATCTTCCGCAGTAATTTTAACAAAGCTACAGTAAAACATCACCACATCAGATCATATCTATACAAAACAAATACAGTGAGGTAAACTAGAGCTTGAAGATACAGTATATTACTGTCTATAGCCCTCTAGTATGATTTTTTATCCTTTGAGCAATGCAAAAGCTGCTTTTGCAGCTGGCACTGAAAGTCAAGCCCTCTGGTATTTACTGCATGGTCAGGGGAACTCAGTGTCTGAGGCTCTGCAAACTCACACTGCACTCTGCCCCACAGTAATCTGCTCATGCCACCACACTTTCAGGATTATGGCCACCTCCCTATAATGCAAATAATTACCCTAGAGCAGAGAAAGGGTAAAACAGACTGCAGGAAGGAAGGACAGAATTGCCCTTTTCCTCCCATTTTGGAGTTAAGGCACTTTGTCATGTATTTACATTATCTTAACAATAGGGAGTTGATTCCCACACTGATTTTCTTATGGACTGTCAACATTGCTGAGAACTATACATAAGTAGTGAACAGTTTCTCTATCCACCACAGTTTATTTTAAGTGAGTCTCATTAAGTCAAAAATGTGTTAAAGTCATATAGGTTTTTTATTGGTTTGGTTTGGGGTTTGTTTGGGTTTTTTTCCTCAAGGAAAAGAACTCCATGAATGTAATACAAAATAATATGCCATTGGGCATGAGCCTCACTGCATGAGGCTGACACTCTTCACACATCACCTGCAGGCACTACTGTACCTAAAACAAAACCATATCTAGGAACCAGACAGACAGCAGGACAACTCACAAGTGAACATCACACACAAACCTTTAGACACAGAAAAGTTCCTAACACCATTTAATCAACACTCTGGTGGTCAGACACAGTGGGAAGTCTCTGCGACTTTACAGTCTGCGGCAAAACCTGGTTTATCCTCAGGATGACTCAGGAAAGTTATGACACAAGACTGAGTTTCAGAAACTGTGTCTTAAAATTGGCATGGGCATGGGCAGGACCCCCTGTGTGACCTTTGGAGATGGCATCAGGTTTGCCTGATAACATGACTGTAGTGAGTGCCCAAGCTAGACAACCACCGAGCTCAGACACCCACAGGGGGCCAGGAGGGGTAGCCTGGGAATCAACACATGGTAACCTCTTAGGTGGGTTTATTCAGCCTCCCCAGCAGTCTGTACCACCATACCACCATCATGAGCACTACCTAAACTACCTGATGTACATCCAGGTGATATATGTTCACACATCCTTCACAGGGGCTTTCAGCTCTTGAAGAGGCATCAGGACCATCTACCCTAGGAACTTTGCCCTTGCAGCATCCACAGAGCTGAAGCCATGCTCCTGACTCTGGACCTCAGACCTGTATCTCACCTGTCTAAAACCAGCTTTGTGATGCACCTCACAGAGGAAACTAGAGAGAAAAGATACTATTTTAGATGCTGTCTAGTTTATGATCACTTTAAAAGCTCAGTATCACTGTAAATTTTTATGGTATCTAATTCTGTGAAGATGTGATCTCAGATGAGCTCCCTAGGTGATCCTTTAGCAACTGTTAAAATAACGATCTTTTGCAAAAACCAAAGTAGCTGTCTCATGGACAAATACTTGTGCTCTTCTTAAGTTGTTTTCTTAGTTGATGTCTGAGAAAAGTATTCAGCATGGAAGAAATTGCCAGGAAAATATCCATGAAAATCTGAGTAATACTCTCTTTCTTCTAAACTGAGCAAGTCAAAGAAATAGATGCAAATAATTTATCAGTGTATGAACCCAAACTCTCCTGCATGATATGCAGTGTATTGCAGACACTTAACACATCTGCCACTCTATAGCTGCATTTTATTTAGCGCTCTGGAAGTACAAATGCTTCCCCAAGAGTGGAACCACATAGTTCCCAAAAGCTGTCTTCCATTGAGAGGACAATTGTTTTCTATAGAGATGAGAAACAAATACCCATGACCCACGTCACCTTGCCCCAGCAGGCTTTTGCTGCGGCTTCCTCTGTGCAAATACAACAAAGTCTGGCAGCAGTCAATCCTGCCAGCCCACACTGAGCCACCACAGAGTGCGTAGCTATTTACCCTTCCTATTAATCTGTCAGTGTTCTAGTCAAACACGTAAAACAATATGGTGTGTGCATATCTTGACTGGTCATTGCTAAGTTACTGAGGAGCAACATGAATGAGTGGAAAACCACGCAACAAACTATAACACTAGATTTTTAAAGTATGGAATATTGGAGTTTTCAATTGTCAGCACGAAGGGAGCAGCCATGGTGTTCGTAGCATGATGACAATAATGCAAAAGCCAGAAACTATAGCCAGTCTGCCTCTTTCAGCTTACAATAAATGGGTCCTGTTTGTTTTGCTCAGATGCAGATTTAATCCCAACTCTTTCATAGGCTCCCTGCTCTGTGCAGTCAGAAAACAATTAGGAAACTTGGGATCCTGTCCTTCGGTTTACTTCACATAACCAGACTGCTGCCACAGTGCAGAAACCAACCACTGCAGTTACCAGGGATGTGGCAGGGCTGCATTTTGAAACATTTAGAAATTAAAACACTGTTTCCTTACAAACCCTCTTAGAGAAACCCCATTGAATCTAAAAGCTATGTAGTGGACAATGCCATAGCACCCACTCCAGCACTCATCACTCAGATACATTCAGCTCATTGGCAGCAATTCTTGCCCAGGAGAGCACCTTTAAGAACAAGTCATTACATGCTGTCAGGCTGCTGAGCCAAACACCCTGCTTGCCCTTCTCAAAGCAATAATCATATTTGATGATGCTTCAAGGCTCTGTTAGAGCTCAAAATTCACACTGTCTCCTATCTCTTTATTCCGTTTCCTTGTCACGAACAAAAGGAAGAGTGTGCATATGAGAAAGCAGAAATAGAGGATATAGGTCAAAGAGTATATTCTGGGTGTCAGGAAGACTTTATCTCAAACAGAATAGTCTTTCCACAGTCAGCAAACTCTCCAGAACCAAACAGAATTGCAAAAAAGCATGACTACAGACATTACAAAACTAAATGACAAAGTACAAATAATAGCATTTAGCCCTTTTCGAAAATCTTGACTCTTTCTTTGTTTTATGGTCAAGAATGTTCTACTTTGGCACTGCTGGAAGAGAAGATAAGTTTCACTTACACCCATAAGCACATATATAAATATACATGTCTGAAGGTATTTATATATATACCGAATTATGCCAAGCAATTCATAATGAACTTTACACGTTACAGATTCACTGCTGCAACCACTTCCACAGTTTTATACTTTTAACTATTTCCATCAACATCAGTAATGCTATTTATATATGAAAGTATTCAGATGGATAATCCTGAAAGGTTTTGGCCTCATGATCTCACTCTTGATTGGTATTAGCATAACTATACAAAGCTGTAAAGAATTCCTGGATAAGGCTGCAGACTAGTGATTTACAAAGTGATAAATTGTAACAATTAATTATGTTGTAATTGTCCTAGCCAATACCCATTTGAATATGAGGTTCATTGTCTGATCAACTTCAAGTTGACCAAAATAGGCCATAGTATATATCTCTTTGGACTTCCAAAAGATGAATAGTCCAGAGATGTCCAAAAAACTGTCTGGAACATATCCAAAGGCAAAGAAAATATCTTAATCTCAGTCCGTGCTCAAGCAACAACTAACAAAGCATACAGAAAGCAGATCTACCCCACACAATCAAGCTATCAGTCTCAAGTTCTTACAGGAAAAGTATCACCCTTCTTGTGATACTGCTGGTCACACTGAACTTATTTAACCTCATTATCACAAAGGACAGGTAAGCACATCAGCATTTCAAGAGGAATTAGAGAACCACAGTGTTGCCAGTAACATAATTAAGGCGCTGACTACATAATTAAGGTCCCTGACTACACGTGGCACCGTAATGTCTTTAAACTTGCAAGGAGATGCCACTTATTCACTACCATGCTCTGGCAACAGCAATAGCTGGGAACAGCAATAGCTCCCCTGTCCCAACTGCTGCTGTGTGCTAAGGCCTAGGAGTGATGGTGTTATCATCAGCACACCAAGACAGAATCAAGTTTTCATACAATATCCAGCTTGTCCTAAACAAAAACATATTCATTTTAGCCAAAGATAATAGATTGCTGTTTAACTCAAGGTAATTAATCCAGGTGCAGATACTAAAGATAAGCATATCTAGCTTGCACCAGGACAGGAACACATGCACGGATATTTAATTTGAAATTCCTAGATATGATACACTTACTGTTCTGATTAGACTTGCTGAAAGGGGTAAAAACTCACAGAATCAGAGTTGTATGTACCTGTACAACAATTTCAATGAAGTTTTAAGTGAGCTGAAGCCCACCAAGGTCAACAGAAAGGTTCATTGTTCTTTGATTCAACAGTTCAGGTCTACCTAAGCAGTAAAAAAACATTTATTTCAGTCATCTTAATACAAAAGACAGCTACTAGAAAAGTAAGAGTTTTTTAGTAGGAAACAATGTTTTGAACTACAGTACTTTAAACTGTAGGTCTAATAGGACAAGCCAGACCCATACGAGATTAAATTGCAGCTCTGGATTTTTCAAACTAATCCTTCTGGTGCAGGTATCTTCAGGGTTCTTAGATATAACTGAAAAGCTTAAAACCACCTTTAGAAAAAGAAAAAAAAAAGTGCTCCCTTTTTAATTTTTAGGGAACAAAGATTATTTCATCTATTAAGATAAAATAGATCACATTGTTTAGTTCATCCTTCAGGACAGTGGCTCCTAACTCATTCCAATTTACAGAAAAATTGTACAAAGGAGCTGCAGATCTCTGGCAAGTGATCTTGAACAGACAAGCAAGCATTCCTTTACCATTGTGAATCCCTCAGAAATGCAACTCTGTAAGTAATACCGAAAACTGGTATTTGTGTACTAGTTTAAAAAGTCATGCTTGAGTCCAGAGACTCCCAAATGAAACAAGACATGACAGTTCAAGGCACTAACATGTGTCATAGGAGAGATGGGTGACTCTGTTCTCATTAACCTGTCTTTGATTAATGTTGTAGCCAAAATATCAGATCACTTTCCAAATGAAACATGCAGCAATCTTCTCCACTTCAAATATACCATATTTCAATCCACCAACAAAGTCGCACACACAATTATATCGATAATTGAAGAGAGGTAGGAAGAGGGAGGGTGAAGTTTGGGGGCAGTTGAGGGGTCTTTTTTTATTTTTTTAACGAAGTTCTTAGCAACAGAACTAATTGGGACAAGGAATGCTGGTTTTTTATAATTTACCAAAGTAAGACAAGTTTTGGTAAATTTAAGACTGCAGAGTAAAAAAAAAAATCTACAGAGAGAAATGTGGAATGGAGAGTCTTAAGGAATTGAATCCAAAAGGAAAAATTTGGAACAGGAAAGGGGAATAGCAAAGGATAAAGACAATCATAATAAGTTATATCAATTTTTTCAAATTGTAAGAAAGTATGCTTCATACAAAATTTTAATTTTATGAAATAATTAACCAGTTTAGCTGTTCGGGAGGGAGAAGAAGTTTCTTTCTGGGCAGAGCTCCCTTGGATGCTAATGAGAACCTTCCTTGAAGGTTTTGAAAGAAAATAGCTGCCTATTCTGAAAGAATGGGAATGTTTACCCCAAGAAGTACTGGGGACCTGGCTCACAATACATTTAGTAGAATGAGGAACCTTAGGGTGCAGAGATGTTTACTTCACCAACCTGAAGTCAGCGAAGCTAAGGAGCCTTTTTATATGTCCTCTTAATCATATTTTGTTACTTTATTCCAACACTAAAGAGGTAGATAAATGTTTTTTAACAGCCTAATCATATTTAACTAGTGCCTACTACCCAGGCAAGAAAGTCTGGACTGTAATACTGAGCCCTCTTGGGCTGGGTGGTGTATGTAAGGATGGTCTTTGGACTTCAGCTCAGGCTGTTGCTTTGCAGACTGTGGAGATTTGGTGGCCATTTCAGAGACACATTTCGGAATAATAGAGTCTTAGCTCTTGCAGCACCATCACAGAGCTGTACAGATACCCTGCCAGATTACTAGGCTGATTTTTCCATTTCTCTTCGCATCTCATTTCTCTCTTTCCTAAGCTCAGCATCTTCTAAATTCTGGCATTTGTATTCAGTAATATTTCTGGTGTTTTTCTAAACTCCATAGTCTCAGAGGACTTAAAAACCCCACCACTGTGCACGATTGTGACATGCAGTGTAACTTGGAAACAAAGTCTTGCCTCGCTATTTATATATATTTTTTGTTTGTCTCCTTTACAGCTCCCTCTTCAAAAACTACAGGTGTTTGAGGGCATAATGCTCCTGATGCTGTAGAAAAGAGTTTATTGTGAGGAGCCTTTTCTTTGCCACTTGTCCTGAACCTGTTCGCAAAGTGCTACATGCATTCTACCGATCACCATAAAAATCAAGGAACAAGAAGTCCTCTGTAAGCCTCCCCAGCAGCACTACTATGACATTGGTTGCGACAGCTTTGTGACCCTGCATTGTTTTCCATTCATTCACAAGCTTCTTTCTTTGCTTTTCTTTTTTTGTTTTTTTTTTTCCTCCACTCCCTTAGGGGAAAAAAAAAAAGAAAAAAGGAGGGGTGAAGCCTTTATAGGCATTTTTATCTACTGTAAAAAAAAAGTGTGTGTGTTGGTGTAATAGATTTTAAAAAAAAAACCACAAAACAACACAATGTGACAGCTACTTTAGAGAACACTGCATGGAGTTACAGTAGCTATAGTTTCAAAAACCACCTGCAAACAAGTGCAGATACCATAGCAAACTGCCCTTAGGATTTTTTTCTTTTTCCTCACATGCTCCTTCTTTTTCTTTTTTTAAAGTTTCCTCTTGCCATTCTAAGCCTGCAGTCAGTAATGAATTTATGTGACACCTATGAAGTAGTATTAAAATTGTGAATAGTGGCTAACAGTGATCAAGCCCTCAGTGCTACTACCTTCACACAGCAGTGAATGCAGGGCTGAGGCTGGTGAAAGGGGGGGAAGTCAGGGGGGCAGGCAGGCAAAGGGCCTGGGTTTTTTCTCTTATTTATCTGTACATCAGTGTCTGAGCAGGGGACACATGATGGCAAGAGTAAGATGCAAGCTCCAGGGCTCCTTCTCATGAAATGCATCAGCTTTTGCTTCCATTTAAACATGTTTGAGCAGACTGAAGGAGTGGTTGCCACAGGCAGGCAGACAAGACAGCAAACGGAGAGGGGGTCCCTAGAGTTCTTCCCCCTTAAGGCAGGTGGGAGCAAATTAGTCATCTTCTCAGCCTGTTTTCTAAACTCATGCACACAAACAAGGTTAAGGGGGCAAAAGGAAGAGAGAGGTGTCCAGTGGGGCAGTGAAGGATGCTGTGCCTCAGTGGGCCAGGCTGGGGCAGGAGACAGAGGGACCTCGCAGTCTCCTCACCCCCATGCTGCATGGGAAAGAGGGCAGGTGAGAGGCGGGTTGCAAGGGGGGAGAGGGTTAAAGCGTCTTGGGGAGTAGGGGAGCTGGCTGCATCTAGAGAAGGGAAATGGTAGGCACTTTGGTCCTCCCTGCTTGCAGAAGGATTTTGGTAAGAAAGGAAACAGAGCTGGAGTTGGGTGGGCAGGGTGAAGGCTCAGAGTCCTCTCTCCCCAGAAGTGCTGGCAGGCTGTGACGGGGCAGGGGGCGAGCTGGGGAGGGCGGGGGGAGATGTTATTAGCGGAGAAACCTCAGAACCGAAGTTGGAGCTGAAGAAGATAAAAGGAGCAATATGATCAATATGGTTTCATTGTTGAGCCCCGCTTACCTCGGCGGGAGACCATCTGCTCCCTGTCAATGCATCACCTGCTTGTCTGGCTTGTTGGCTGGGCAACGCGGGCGGGGGGATTAAGGGGGCAGGGAGAGTCGGGGGGCCCCGCCAGGGGCTGTCCCCCGCCGCCGGGACAGGCCTGGGGGGGCTCACCCGGGCGAGGTAGGGAGCCAAGTGGGCTCGGCTATTTCCAGAGGAGGACATAAAACAAACGCAGTGTTTCTAGCCGGCAGGGCGGTTTCAGGAAGGCCCTTCCTGCCCCTGGAAGTCAGCGTTTTGCTGCACGCGCTGGATTTAGGGATGCATGAATGAGCCTGCCACAATGGGAAGAAAGGGCAGCCGAGGGGTCCCCACAGTGCAAGGCGCATCGCCACCGCAGTCACAGAAGGAAAACGAGCCACAGTGCTCTCAAATCCTCCACACCCTGAAAGAAAACTTGCTGTGGAAGAAGATATTGAAATAGTGCTAATATTTTGCTAAGTTATTTTAATGCCACTGCAAAATCAGGACACTTCCATAGATTGAATATAAGGGAAATAAAAAACACAAACAAAAAACACTTGGATGTTGTACAGCATTGAATGCAAATAAGGTGTTAAGTCTGTGCATGTGACCCAAAATTATTTGATTTTGGGGTAGTTTTTAATATGTTTGATATTTAATACCATCCACTTAACAAGCAGATAAATTACAGCTCCCTGAACCCCAGACTGGGCAGTACCAAAGCACTTAACCTATCCCTCAGAAACTGTAAGAGGGGACAAAATGCTGCAGGTGTGGAGTACCCTTGGGTTTGGCACATGCATGAGGATGGAGCTACCTCCTGCTCTTCCCTGCAGCCAGGTGCATCCCTGCACCAGCCACAGGAGCACCTCTGCTCCAGCTGCATGAGCACACTGTTCTGTGCAATATACAATTGCACTGATTGGGGGTGAGGTCATATATCCGTACACAGTTTTATTTACATACATATGTGTGCGTGTTTGCACCTACACACCCCCAGACACTACATCCACTCAAGAGACCTCGCATCTGCTTTATCCCACATCACTGTTGCCAAAGCAGTACCTGTTCTCTGTGTTTCACAGCTGCAGCACAGCCAGCACCAATACTCACAGGGATCATGGTTGGTTTCAAACCTCACCTGTGAAGCAGATTCTCCCAAAAGCAGGCTGAGGTTCTTCGCCTAGTGGAATCATTGAAGATCAATATGGAGTTACACTTCTAAGCCAACAACAGCAATGTTTTGGGACATCACACCTTACTGCCCAATAAACGAATTGACAAAATCCTTGGCAAATCTTGGGGTTCTGCTGAGTTTCTCATTAGCAATTTTTTTAACTTTTCTAACCCCAAATAGGATGTCCACGTATGGATGAGGGGTTTATAAAGAGGGGTGCACGAGAAGCCAAGCTAAACTCTCAGCCTTGCAGCATTTTCCTCTCTACACATCACTCACTGGGAAGCAGATTACTCAGATGAAAACCTAGAAGCAGTATTCATTACAAATGAATGTATTTGGATGTTGTCATGCACTGCAAAGCTATAACCAGGCAAACATAAGCAACTATTTCAGTTTAGAAATACCTCCTCTTACACAGAGCGAGTCAGTTTTCCATCAACTTGCTGAAGGCAAGCAGTAAATGCTTTTAGGTGTCACAGCTAATAGCCCTCACTGCTTGCATGTGAAGAAATCAATAAGAAGAAATTAGACACTTAAAGATGGATATTTTTTCCTCAGAATATTATTCTTTCATCTACCATATAGTTCAGAGCAATCCACTGAGAAGGAATGTGGAATATTTGAATTCTGGATTTAGCTTGCATTTTAAAGTCTATGTTTCTAAGCCAACAAAAGGAAGAAATGTGTAGAATCACTTCTAGGAAAACTAAAATCAATAGATGGCTAACTAATACTAAGGAAAAAAAGGTAGAGCACACATCTCATGATGTTGTATAAAGTACAACCTTTGTCATCTCCTTAGCCAAACTCTTGAGAAAGTTGTTCAAATCTCCAGTGCTAGCTTGTTTTCCTGCTTTTTTCAGAAAAAATATTTCAATTAATTCATTGTCTACAACTCAAGATGCAAAGCATCAGGACAAGAAAAGTAAAGAAACATCCCGGTTTATATTAAGAGCTTCTATTATTTCTTCACGCTCTTATGCACAGATTCACAAAAGTATTTAAAAGACTCCATCCACTAGGACATGATGTCCTGAGCATCTTTTCCAGCCTGAACCTCAGAAGTCAGAACATCAAGACCTACCCTGCACAAGAGGAGCAAAGTGAACATTTCTGTACACTTGAGAAAATAGGCCATTCAGGTCAATAAGCATTACTACAGATTATGTCATTAGCTAGAGTTCCTCACACTTTTTTACTGCACAGGCTGTGCTGATACAGTGCATTTGAACTCACACAACACTTGGCAAACCATGGCACCTTGAGGAAAACCAGCATTGTATGGAATGAACATAACATGCATTAGATAACATAAACAAAGATTTACTGTTTCAACCATAAGCAATCACAGAATTCCCAAATCAAAGCTGGAAGGGACCTTTTGAGATCACCTGCTCCAACCTCCTGCTTCATCAGGACCCAAGGAAACAGGCTGCTCAGAAGTCTGTCCAGAT
Source organism: Calyptomena viridis (assembly GCA_013390005.1). Classification (NCBI taxonomy): domain Eukaryota; kingdom Metazoa; phylum Chordata; class Aves; order Passeriformes; family Eurylaimidae; genus Calyptomena; species Calyptomena viridis. The sequence continues at coordinate 263,503 of WEIV01020555.1, forward strand.
GGGGTTTTGGTACCTTTACAGACAGAAACTCCACAGCCTCTCCTTGGTAACTCCCCCACAACAACAACAAAAAATTACTTTCTTTTGTTCAAATGGAATTTCACATGTTTCAGTTTATACACATTGTCTCGTCCTGTCAGCAGGATCAGTAGGACATCCTGCTGATAACACCAGCTATCAAACAGGAATTATCCCATATTTCTTTCTGGAAACTTGTTCACCTTTGTCAGGAGTTTTACTGTTTGTACTAAATTAGAATTCAAGGCTCCATCTAACACCAATTCTCCCTTGGGTACTATTATCAGAAAATCTCTGAAAAGAAGGACAACTTCTGGTCCGAACAAATTTGTATTATCTAAGCCAGTATACCTTAAAAAACAAACAAATCCTACATAAATATTGAAAAGGTAAACAGAAACAGATGCAGTTAACATTGGTAAGATTTCTTAGTTACTCTGGCCAGCTGTGTGCAGGTTGTGATGCATATGATTTATTTTAATGATCATTTGCTCTCACCTAGCATTTTCAACAAAGAAAAGCTGGGGGCAGACCTAAAAAAGCAGCATCATTGAATAAAACAGAGGTGAGATAGGGTGTTTTTGAAAAGTAGCCTAGATACAAGAAATGATGTTGTAGAAGACAAAGTGAAAATAAGAAGCAAAATTAGGATATTGAAATATGGAGAAATTTGGAGTAAAGACTCCAAGATGATGGTGATATTCTCTGTGTGATGCAAAAGAAACGCCTAGGCAGGTACACTGAATGGCACAGGGATTCAGAAAGTTACAGAAGTTAAATTAATCTGCATGTGAGGTCCTGGGTGAAAGTTTCTGAAGCATGGGCTGGAAAGAGTACCATGTATCCATGAGACACAATAGAGAGACCAGATAGATTTAGATATAACATCACAGAGAAGGACAAATGAAAAACAAGGTAAAGCCTGAAGAAAAGTTATGGCAGGCTATTTTGCTAAACCACTCTAGCCATAGCAAGTAAGACTCTTCCTTCTAAGTTGTACTTAGCACTGGGTTTGAGCAGAAGCAATCTGGCTGTGCTAAAGCCATGTGCAGGGTAGAAAGTTTCTGTCTAAATTTGGGTTCCTTTTCATAAGAGGAAAAGAAAGCCTTTCTTTTGGAGGTTGTGTAGTCACACAGATCTGCAGGAAGCCACAGAATCACAGAATATGCCAAGCTGGAAGGGACCCACAAGGATCTTCGAGTCCAACTTCTGGCCCTGTACAGGACCATCCCCAAGAGTCAAACGATGTGCCTGACAGTATCATCCAAATGCTTCTTGAGCTCTGTCTGGGTTGGTGCCGTGACTGCTTCCCTGGGGAGCCTGTTCCAGTGCCTAGCTATCCTCTGAGTGAAGAACCTCTTGCTAATATCCAACCTAAACCTCACTGACACAATTTCAGGCCATTCCCTCAGGTTCTGACAGAGAAGAGATCATTGCCTGTCCCTTCTGTTTCCCTCATAAGATGTTGTGACTGCAATGAGGTCTCCCCTCAGTCTCCTCCAGGCTGAACAGACCATTCCTCATATGGATTCCCCTTAAGGCCCTTCACCATCTTCGTTGCCCTCCTTTGAATATTTTCTAATAGTTTAATATTCTTCTGTTGGGATTCATAAATACCATTTTATATACTATCTTCATTTTTTTCTGAACCACATCATCCAAAAGCCATATTCTATGCATGCAATGCAAGGCAGAAAATTTAAGTGATATCTCTAGAGATAATCAGGGACTCGTAACAGTACATCCTTCTTTACTCTATTAATTGGAGCCTGAATGAGCAGAGACTTCAAAAAAATCCTTCTTAGAACTTATGAGGATCAAAACCTACTTTATACCATGTGGTGGTGGTGATCAGTCTCTAGAGAGGAGAAACTTTCTTCTGTTCATCTTCAGTATTTTCCAGTCTTCTGCCACTCAATATGCTGTTTAGGGTTTCCGAGCGAATCCATTGAACAACATGTTTCAGGGATATACTTGGTCATTTTACATTTTCAGCTAGTTTCCAGCAGATAACAATGATGTGTAGATTACACCCTTGTTTGCTCTACTGTGGAATTGCTCTGCCCAGAATGGGCCCACAGTGTTCACATGTAGGTGAAAACTGAGCAACATTCAAAAGCCAAAATACTCCACTATGGTACTGGCAGTAGTTCTGAAACTATAGGTCACAATAATAAATGAGATTTATATATATTTTTTTAATCCCAGAGATTGCAGGTATAGTCTTGTGCAACTCTGAATGGAACAGGCTATCCTTATTCTCAAAACTGATTCCATCCCCTCCACTGTCATTTCTTGTAAGTTTGTTGTTTGTAAATTCTATGTTCCATACAAGTAGTAAATCCACGAAATGCAACAAAATTTCATTTTATCCAACCATTGCACTGCAAAAACATTGTATCATAGTCTCATTTGCATTCAAAGGATCCATCTGTAACAGAAAAAATACATACTACCAAAGGCCTTCTTTTAACAGCTTAATTTCTAAAAATTAATCACTGGGAAGACAACGGCTTGTCCATGTACAAGCTAACCTACAGGTCCTTGTGATAGATCTGTGCTGTCACCGTCTTACTGACTTCACTATAAAAAATTTTTGGGGAGAAAAAAGGATTACTAATTTTATCCATATGATGGTTCAAACTGTACTAGAACATGGAGAGAGGAGCCCAGAATTTATTCCCTTTTTTGTAAAATTGCCTATGGTTGACAAACAGAGTGACCTTGCATCCCCAAATAGTTTTCATCTCGTAGCCCAGTACTGCCTCTGCTCAGACTGGATCCACAGGCGTGCAAAGACAGGATGACATGAAACTCTTTCACAGATGAAAATCTGTCAGCACAGGTAAATAAAAATATTTGGACTGAGTTTAGTCACAAGGAAAAATGACTTTGAAAAACATTGAGGCAGATAATTAGGTGGTAATGAATGCAGAACTGCACTTGGAATTCCACTCCAGCACACTGGCGGGATGGGGAGTGGGGTCTCCACTGCTCCTGCCATGCATCACTGAGGCCATACGCAGCATGGCCTCAACTTGATTATTGCTGCTCTCCAAGAGGTTGTCAAAATATGTAAACTGTCAGCAGGAGACACACTTTTAATAAAACTGCCTATTCTCCAGTGATATTTTTCAGTTACGGAAGCAGCATCGTTTCATATAACATGTGCATGAGAGCAAGAGAGCATGTAAAGCACTGCAGCAGCATTCCCAAAGAACAGCATTTCCATTACAACTAGGCAAATTGGATGTTTATGTAGACTAACATGCTCCATGCTGTCTGTTACATGGCAATGAGGTGCTTTATTGTGAACTGACAATTACACTGAATTTGAGATGTGGGTAATCTGAAGTTTCATACTGTCAGTCAGTCCCTCAACTTTTTCAATGTCTAAACTCATCATTTTGGGTGAGAACATGCAAACTCAATTTTGAATATTGCATGTTTGTGTGTGTGTCCATGCATGTGTGTGTGAGAATGGATGAGGACTGCAACACTAAGGTTTGAGATGCATCAAAACACCTTTAACACTCATTATGTCCCAGAACTCTGTGAATTCTCTTGAAAGTGTCTCCTGTTTTTCTCTATGAGAAGAGGTTGTAAATGGAGCCCAGCTGTCCACAATGCCTGTGAAAATAATCTCTGGAAATGTAGGGATAGAGTTGATATAAGCATGTCTCGTTATGTCCTATGTCCCATTTCAAAACTATCAAAAGCATTTTAAACTAATGCAAATTTCAATAACTTCTCTGAGATTTAGGACTCTACATTTCTGAACTGCTTTAAAAATCATTGTCACTGTAGTGGGGAGAGGAACAGGAACTGAGGAGATATTATAGATGCAATGGACATGAGAATAGGATGAGGACTGCCTGCTTGTAAGCAAAGATCTAGTGCCACCTGCCCTTCATTTGCAGTAAAGGAATATAAATGCAGGTGAGTGAAGAGATGAAATTGCAATTAGAGGTCTAAATGTTGGCACCATTTCTGAAGGGCTAGATGGACACGACTGTAGAGGAAGCTAGGAGTTCTTTTTTTAAAGTCCTTTGAATCATAGCACTTCTGCAACTAGTGTGTACAGTCATTTCATCATGGGTGCAGAGCAAAACACACACTGACTTTTAACAGGTTTTTTCCCCTTTATAATATACCTTGTTAAAAGCATCTCCTAGACAAGATAAATATTAACCTGGCCTTTTTTTCCATGTTCTCCTGCATCCCATGGTCACAGTGGGATATATATATGTAACAATAACAGTGCCAATGCTTTCTTAATCAACCTTCATTTTTTTTATCCTCTAATAAATTATCATATTTGAAAACAGGCTTTCCATTGCATTGATCAATACTAGTGGGAAAAATAACAGTAACCTTTTCAAGGAAGACAAAGTAAAAATGGAGAACATGATACCACACAGCACATTTTTCACAAATAGAGTTAATTGACATATTTGCATTTGCAGGATTTTTTTTTTTTTGCAGGATTTATTTTTTAGTACAGTTTATCTAGGGTTTCATTTCAGACAGTCCCTGTCTCTTCCATTGCTTGGTTTTTCCTAACACTTTACCCTTGCTTTGTGTATCGTTCTGCTCTGAAGTTTCCTCCACCTATCCCTTGTCTGTTCATTGCATGGGTTTTTCTCCCCTGCATTGCTACAAATGCCATAGAACTATGAAAAAGCCGTTTACTTTTTCCTTGCTATAAGAGAGATTTAAAATCCTGTAGAAAAATAAGCTGACAGCAAAGGAATCCTTTATTTAAAGGGAAAGGATTCCTCTAAAGTAGCACAAAGGGAAAAAAAGGAATGGCCATATTTTCCCCTGCCTCCTCTTTTATTCTCACAATCAAAAATAAATTTTTTCAATCTTCTTTGACAAAGAGGGCAAGGACTGCATTTTTATGCCTCAGAATTAAAGATCAAAACAAACCTGGTGATAGGTAATCCTACGCTAGTATTTGTCTTCATAAATAGTTGTTTTGTATTTAAATTTATCATTTTCTAAGGATTGTAGGCTGATTTAGCTTCTTTTCCTGCCCATGAAAATGCCGTGAGCAACTTTCTGTCAGGGTAACCTGTGACAAGTAACTCATCACAAGAAGACTAAGTGTTGTGCTTGATTTCTCAGATAATGGAAATGTTTGTAAACATGGCAAAGAAAAAAAATATCACATTATGTTGTCACAAGAAGGAAAGTAAAGTGCAGAAATACCCAGGAGCGAGGCAGGCACCCAAAGCAATAGTTTCTTCTCTTTGCTCAGCCAGCTGACAGCAGGAAAAAAAGACTCAAGCAATTTTTCAGTGCTTTCCTTTATGGAGAAATATAAATGTTAGTCAGGAGGCTGATAGACAAATCTGTAGGCAATGTGTATCAGAGCCCTAATTAGCACACATAACCCAGTAATTCTCTCTTTATAAGAAACATTGCTTACCACGTTATTTTGGGAATCATGCAGCAAGGAGATTAAATAGGTATTTTCAATCTTCAATCAGAAGGAGCTCTGATTTAACCTCTGCCTTTCCTAATGGCTTTAGGGTTATCAGCCAGAGTCCTGCCTCTGCCAGGACACTGGTTTTTCACCAAGGCCTCCCTGCTCACCGGTGAGCAGTGTGGTACTCACTGGGACAGCATCCACAGGAGTGGTGGCAGTGGGCATCCCCCCGGCCTCACCTCCCTGGCTGCAGGATTCTGCTTCTCACAAGCTGATCCCACCTATCCTCCATCCATGTCCCACCTTGTCCTGCTTTTAATTTCCTGTAGCAACTGTGCAGGTTTTATCCTCTTTGGGCTCTGACACCGAGATCTCTCTTTCTGTCTCAGCCTTTCTTAGTTTTCTTGATGTCCTGACTGAAAATCCAACACAACCATGTTTCAGGGAAGCATTGATCCTTTAATATAACTGCCATTCTGTAAAGCGTATTTCTGTGAATTGGCAAAGTCTAGCTGTGCCGTTTGGCATTATTTCTGAACTGCTCACAATGTGAGGTGTTCAGCTCTGGGCTGTAGTCGTGACCTAACCCTCAGAAAATTAGTTGCCTCCCACGATGATGAAAGATATAACCTCAGCTCACTCGAAAATGCTTCGTCTTTCATTTGGTTTCTGATACAGATTTAGTGTGACATTCCACAGCAGTTTCACACCTAGCCTGCCCTGTCAGGTTTAACTGTAACTACTAAGGCATGCCAGAATATGGAGCTAACTACTGCCTGCAGAAATGCTGAGACTCTTTTTGCAGTCCTCTTTTACAAGCACACACTGCTTGCAGGCACAAAATAGTGCACTTTTTAAGGCACCTTGGAGAATTTAATCACTAGCAGAGCATTTACTTGCTATTTTCTTAATCACTTTTATTTCTAGTACACTCTGATATTTGGGGACATCACTCTGCCTGAAAGAGCTCTCTTTTATTAAGTCTGCCTCCTACTGTTAAGGTACACAATCTTTGTAACATCTACCTTTTTTTTTTTCCCAAGAAACTGCATCTCAAAGTATTCCAAAATGTTTGTATGTTTTCACATGTTTTCCTCTTACCATAGCAGGTACTCTGAGCTAATACATACAATGCTTAAACCAGAGAGGGGAGCATCATAACTTCATTATTAACATAAAGTTCAAGTTCAGTGATTGACAGTGAGGCCGCCTCTACCCTGCAGGCAATGGTTGCAGGTCACCATGGAGTTTGCTGCTAACTTGCTAATTGAGGCACTAAAACCACCCAGGCTTCAGCAGCACAAAACACAATGCAGCTCCAAAGTTCAGAAGGAATCTGGATCAATGATCATTTCTTCTGTCATACTGAGAGCACACTGCTACAGCTACGTGGCAGGAGTAACATTGCAGCTGGCTGAGAGGCAGCTCCACTGTGTGTCCAGAGGAGCATTCACAGTTTCATCACAGTATAGCCATATTAAGCATCATCACCCCATAAGCAAGGCTTCTAGTTCACCTATTTATTAAATCTTTTAAGTGTTCTTAAAAAGCTTTTCTAAAATGCTCTTTTCCCTTTTCAGTGGGATTCTATTGCAAACTTGAGTGTTACTCTTCAATTAAAATCTGTGTGATAACACATATACTGCAGGAAATTGCTGAAGGTGATTTGGTTTCAGGGTTTCTTAACTCTTACACATCTTTTTCACAATGTTAATGTTCTCAGCATAATTTGATGTGACATTTTAAAACAGCTTACACAAAATTATGAACAGAAGTATAAATCCCAGAGGCATAAGCAGTATTATCTGACAAGCCATAGCTTTGATACAGTGTCATGTACAATTTCTCCAATTAAATTTTATGGGAAATAGATAAAACAAGATAACTTCCTTTCATCACTGTCTCACATCAGTGTGAGAGAAAGATTCCACAAAGCTTTTTTTACCAGGACCACATCACAAGTCAAAGGTCACAAAATGCAGCCTCAAGTCAAAACACAGAAGCATGGAATCATTTTGTTTGGAAACGACCTGTAAGATCATCAAGTCAAGTCATAACTGTAGCACTTCCAAGTCCACCATTAAACCATGTCCCTAAGCACCACATCTACACATCTTCTAAATACCTCCAGGAATAGTGACTCCACAACTTTCCTGGGCAGCTAGTTGATATGCTTGACAACCCTTTCCATGAAGAAATTTGTCCTGATATCAAACTTAAATCTTTCCTGGTGCATGTTGAGGCTATTTCCTCTTGTCCTATCACTTGTTATTTGAGAAAGTTCCTCTTCTCCATTTTCTTTCTTTGCACTCTCCATCCTTCCACCTTCCCCAGTGGGTCTCCTGCCCTGTCTCCTCTTTTCACCTCTCTGTGTCCCTGGGGCTGAGGACAGGTGTCAGAATGACCTGACTCCAAATCACAGCACCTTGGAAGAGACTTTGCAGAAACAGGAGGTGGGGACACAGAAAGTACCTGAAGGAGACAACTTCTGGTCTAGAAGACCTTGGCTCCATTTGCTCCCATTAAAGCTAATCAGGGTTAAAACATCAAAAACAGATAACAGACAACATAAAACAGACAACATCAGGGCTACCACATCTGTGTCCAGCATGTTCAATTAACAGAAACAATTCCATGATATGGAAAGATACTCATCTACCTCCATTTCCCTTTTAAAGAGGACTCTTCTCTGTCATCTTCATGTCAGTCTTCATGTTCCAACGTATTACTGACATGCCACTGTGCTACATTGGGCTATTCGTGTTAGCCAGTGCCACATACACCTACGTGTTCTCCATTCCTTGTGCTGGTTCACCTAGTTTCATCAGCCCTGGTTAAGAATACAAATGTGATATATATAATTCATATAACTGTCTAAATTTAAGCCACATAAGACTTTACACTAAGGGCCATATTTGGCACTCAGCAGGCTCTACCTAGTCCCAGTGTCCTTAGGATGGTACACAAGTACACAAGTGAAGATACATCTTTTCCTTAACTATATTAAACTCAAAAAATAAGCCAAGCTAACCCAGCCTTATTTTACATTCAGCTTACTAGCAATAAATTATTCCTTTTTCTAAAAAGTTGCTCATCACAAGAGTATGCATAGTCAGTAGACTTTAGTAACTTTTTAAATCATTTTTCAGTGAATCGGGTGCAACTTATCAGAAGTATAATCTCAGCATTTGCAGATGATGAGATTTGCAGTTCATTTATAAAATTCATCTTTTTGTGTATGTTAATTACTGAAAAACTGAGGATAGAAATATGTCTATGAATGCTTTGCTAGTGATCTAGAACTATGGTTATTTTCTTTAATGTTTCAATCTCTAATTCTAAATTCTGCATGAAATGAGCATACAGTTCTATATATCTTTTTCTAAAAAAATTAAGATATTCCAAAATACTTAGTTCTAGTCAACTTCTCTGGATAATAATATGGAAAACAAACATGTTTCATCTAAACAATGGACTACCACATTTATATCTAATCCTGCTCTTGTCTGTGCTAACATAAATCAGGACAATAACTAAAGCCAATAGGATGACATGGGGTCAAACCAGTTTGAAATCTGAATGAAGACCACACACTTTTCGTCCTTTAGACACACTCATACCATTTTGCTGTTGCTTCTCTTAACTAGGCTTTGCTTTCTGGTTTTTACGTACCAAGCATAAGACCAGCATACAGACATTCATGGATTTAAATTGAAATGAAACAAAAGTAAATTCAATTACGTGCTTCTCTCCAAGGTTAAGTCAGACAAGCTATAAACTTGCGGATGCTATTTCCTTCAAAGGTACACAGGATTATTAAAAAAAACAGTTTTGCTGTAGGTTTCAAATTGAAAATTACTGTTACAAAAACTCTGATCTGGTTATTTTTCACCACATGGTGAGCCTAGAAAGCTTTCTCAGCTTGACCAAGGCATCAGGAGAACAGATCCTTCAGTCCCTGACAGCAAAACAAGATATTCATTGACTCAACAGAAGGACACCGTCCAAAAGCTCACAGAATTCAGTGAATCCATGATAATTTGGACCTAGGGTGAGTAAAAAAAGAAAAAGAGTGATTCTAGACATAGTTCCTCATACAGAAAGGCAACAGAATCATGAGATAGAGAAAGACACTCTTCATCCTGCACTCATTGACATCTGAGAAGCACTGGATAATGTTGTATTTTGGAGTCCAAGGCAATGCATTAATACTACATAACTGAATGTATTTCACATGTTTTAATATATGTTTTGCTGTAGTGGCATTTTCTTCGCTTTTTTTTTTTTCCTTGCATACTTTGCCCTGGGATATTTAAATTCAGGTGAAAAATGATAAAGGAAAACATTTAGTTGTGGTACAATGTGTTTCCCCGTATAATTCAAACTGCCACAGAGAACTTTATTTAGGGGTTTTTTTCCTTGTTGTGTTTTCTGAGTTTTTCCTAATTAGTTGTATGCTTTGTTTCAAATTTTCTTCCCTTTTTCTTTAAATATCAGAGCTCATATCTTAGTCTGTTTGTGACACACAGACTCCTTTTGCAGCCTCAGATGGGAGTTTATCATGCCCTTCAACTGCTCATAGTTCCTTTTAAACAGTAGCTTTGTCCTCTTCAGTTTGAGATAAAAATCCTTAAAATCAAAGGCTACTAGTTAGAAGAGCCTACATTTGAAGTGCCTTGAAGTCTTTGGTTTTCCTTTCATTTCTGTGGGCCTCGGATCAGCCTGTACAGTCCTCTTTGTTCATTTATAAGCACAAAGAGGAGATTCTCTTTCATTTATCAGAACCGTAGCCACTCGGATAAAAAAGACATTTTTTTATAAGGAATGTTATGGAGTTATTTAAAGATCTTATAAGCTAAAAGCTCATTACGTGTTTCCTTTTAGAACCCTGTTAAGGATCTGAGCAGGAATAGCCTATGCACAGAGACAGGGCTGGTCAGGCTGACAATCTGAACCCATGTCTGCAGAAGACTCAGACTCATTCAAGCATGTTGGCAGAGCGAAGACAAGCACGAGCCTGAGGTGACTTGCCAAAGCCAGTGGGGTAAATCAGGAGCCGGGCTTGGCCCCACGCGGCTGTGCTGGAATCTGAGCTGTCACCGCCACATGGAGCCGGGATTGACTTATTAAGAGTTTGACGAGAGGCACTTGGTATTCCTCGAGGAAGGCGGCCTTTGCGTGTGTGTTGGGAATGAAGGAGTTATGGCGTTTCTATGGGTCCTGCGAGCCTTTTATTTCATTCAGCGCTCCGCTGCTGCACAGCATGAACTGACTGAGCCCCAGAAGAGGTTAACGAGCACAACAGCCATCATTTGTGAGGAGTGGGAAAGAGCCATGTGCTGCACCAGCTTCTTTTCAAGGCTCCTGATTTTTTTTTGTCTTCACACTGGCACAAGGGCAAGCACCCAGCATAGCTTGTCTTGAGGAGCTTGGCAGCGTCCTCCTCCCCTGGCAAACCTGATGAAGCCAAATAAAGTAATCTGTGCATTGTCTATTCCTCTGCTTGGGTAACTTTTAAGCTGAGAAAAAAAGGAGTAGGGGGGCAATAAGACCTTTGCATTTGGGGGCCTGTTACTACTGATACCTCAAGCATCTTGCTTGGGACAAACTAACTGAAATTGTCTATTGAAATCCCACTTATTAAGTAGAAATTATTTTTTGAGACAGCTTCCTCTCCACCATCCTCCTCCCCTCTTTTCTGAAGCCATCATTGCACAGATTTATTCTATTCAGCCCTCACATTAGCAGATGTGAATGAGGGAATCTGACTGAGCCTGTCAAGGCAAAGAAAGCCGTGAAAGAAGAGAGAGAAGAAACATTACACAACTATAATGGCAGCCACAATGAAAATATGCTGGCGTGAAAGCAATTAATGCAAACGGTGCTCTAAGTTCATGGCTTCCTCCAAAACCAAGCAGCCCCTGGAAGCAATGTAGGGGACAAACTCTGGGCCACTGAGGAAAGCACAAGTAAAAAGGCTTTGCTGTGCATACAAAGCTGCTCTGGGAAAGGGCTTTAGCAAGGAACTTCTCTGCCATAAGCTGCTGCAAAGGCTGTTACATGCTGGAGACCCACTAAGGGACCAGAAGGTGGCCAGAGCAATGTACCTCAAGGCTTTGCCTTGCTGATGTGCATGGACCCTTGCAACCACACCATGAGAACTGACATGAGCAGCCTTCCTCTCTTCTGCCAATCTGAAGATCTCAACTCTTCCTCTTCCCAAAGGAACAAAAAGCCAAAATCCTGAAAAGGTTTGTCAGTCAATAGCCATGGGGAGAGAAGGAAAGGGAAGTTCAGTGATATGCCTTATTTTGATAATCTCAAGTCTGCCAAAGCAAAAAATAAAAATTTCATCTAGAAAATGTTGAAATCTGCAGTTTCAAGAATTTGTCCTTTCCTGAAAACAGTCTTTGCTGTAACTAAATACCATCCCCAAGGAAAGCAGAAAGAATGTTTTTTGGAGGTACCTAACTAGCTCTGTTACAAGTAAGGCATCTACAGCTGACTTCAGATGTCTCTCATAGCACTCATGAGTCACACAGGACTAGTAGGACAGTACTTTTACACAGCAGAAGTACTGGTTTCCCGCAGCTCATTCCCACTAATGACACATGTTAGCAGAAGCAATCACTGGACCCAAAAAGGGAAGTTTTACAAAGCATGCAACACCTTACTATCTTACAGGGCAGCAGGTCTGAAACAGCATTAAAATCCTTAAGTTAATTTGGATACTTTTGCCTTACAGGATTAATACAAACAAGACAAAGGAAGACAAGGGAGAGAAGTGGAAGTTTTCCTCTCTGAGGTGTTATGATGTAGGAAGAAATAGGAAGAGAAAAGAAGATAAACCTACTGATCTCAGTGGTCAGACACATGGTCATCTAAATCACTCCCCATCTCCCGGGCCTGGAGGGCAGAGATCAGGCATGCTGGGGAAGGAGTTGCTAAGGCTCCCTCTGAGCACTGCCAAAGATTTCTCCCACACATCTCCTCCATTTCCAGGAGCACTCTGAGAGGACAATGATTTTCACCCTTTGAGACAACTCGATTTAATGTCTTCTCCACAGCCCCAAATTTTGGGGCTTTCTTCGACCTGCTGCACAGTAACAGCAGCACTTTTATTCAATTGTCACTAGATCTCCTGTCTGGTATGGACATGTGTATAATTGCTCAAGAGGAAAGTGAATGTAGCTAGTTCCTGCTCTCTTTGCTCACATCAGGATTTACTTTTAAAAGAATTCAACTGAATTATAGACTGAACAGATTTTTTTTATTTTATTTTTCCATTATTTACAAAGAGACTCTTATTTTCTAAAATTGTATTTGCATATATTATATGATGGATTTCTAGGTGTCTCCTCACATTGTACCATCTCATTTGCATCTTGTTTCCTTTTAATGCAGCCATAAAACAATGGTATATATATTTTAGTTCTATTTATAATTTACCTCCTCATATCAATACAAATGATCCCTCAAAATGCATAGGAGATCCATCAGCACATTTTTCCTTTCTTTCTTTATTTTTAGAATCACCTCTTTCCTTTCTAGTTATAAATGAGGCTTCTTTTCTTCGTTGTTGTGAAGTCTGGGGGAGCTATCAGTCACTGCTGTAGGTCACAAACTTGTTACACACTATGGTGATAAATCACTGTCAGGAGGTAGCTACTGTAGAGTTACACAAGGCTCTGCCCCACATTGATGAAACAACACATTCAAGGGGACCTACAGTGTCTCGCTTCACCTGAAAATCCCTAAATCCATGCAGTTATTTTCCAGAAGAGCCCCCAGCAAGTCTTTCTCCCTGGTATTCTTCAGGGGAGATGCATGTTTCCACTGAACCCTGTAGGAGCCTGAGTGCTCCAGGGGAGTCACTGTCAGAGCATGGAGTTGGGAGATCTTGGCGGACTTGATTGCTTTGCCATTCCAGGTCTGGCCAAAGAAACAATTAGCAAACCAGAGGGAAAGGGAGGGAAGAAGCAGGAGGCAGTAGGTGACACATAAAATCTGGCCATAAAGGAAAAGGGCTGAACAATAGTTTTACTGTTATAGAAGATAAATGAATTTAGAGTCAGTGAAATGTACAGCACTATCAACAAACTCAGCTTGTTACAAGAAGATTTGCTGCATGCCAAAAAATAAATCAGGTATCAAGTGTCATACACCAACTTTCAAACTAGAGGCTGAGCCTCAGACTTCATACACAATTAGTTTACATCTCAAATTTTAATTTCAAAATGACAAAACTATATATACATTATCCAGTCACCTTATTGCTCCACTTCGTAGGCAGTCCCTAAGGCAGTACTTCAGATATCCAAAGGAGCATATTTTCTCTGCTCCTTTTTGTTCAAAATAGAGTAGACAACATAAACAAGATGTTATAAGACCACTATGCTAATTAGATTATTATTAGAATGCACAACTTCGAACTATTTGACAAAAAAAGCAGGGAAAATGAGGAGAGCAGCAGCGAGCAGCAGTGTTTGCCAGCTCCCTATTATGACAGGGTGTAAATAGAGGTTAGGCTCATGCCTCCGTCTGCGAGGAGGTCACATCAAACCACTTTCACCCCACAGGCAAGGTGAAAACAAGACCACACAGACAAAGAGGAATTGAGCTTCAGCTGGCATGACTGGAACCAATGCCAGTCAAAGAGTTCATTGAACAGTTCAATCATTTATCTTGACAGGATATGATTCTTTTCAGGCTCCTTCTACCACTCAGGCACAGCCAGCTCCTTAAAAACTGACACAGGATTTAATAGCTCTAATGATCCAAATGAATATTTAGTCTAGAAAATTAACTTTTGATAACACTGACTGGTATAACCCTCTTATGGCATACTGTGTTTATCAAATGTTATGGTAATTTATCACTAGGGAAAACAGAATGTTAGCTTTTATGGACAGACTCCAGTACTTCTTTTTAAATGGAAGTTTAGAGAGGGATTTACAGTGGTCTATACCACACAGGTTGCCAGAGGATGAATTTGACATCCTTGAAGCCAAAACACATACCTCTGTCACTCGAGAGGAAACAACAGTTCTGCTGGACCTCCCATTCAGCAGAGTGTAAACCATGTTCTATGCATTCATCTTGCTTAGTCTGAATTCCAAACCTATAACTGTCAGAGGATTTTCACATTCTCATAAATTACATTATTGACAAGTTTTAGTATCTCCACACAGGAAAGCCAGGACTTTAATAAAGAAGATTTAGCCAAGACTGAAATTAGACGGTAGCATGTCCCAGTTTTCTTATTGCTTTGGTCTGCCTGAGTAATTTCCAGGTTTCATAAGGGTTTTGCTGAAAGATGGGCCATGTAGGGATAAAAGCATATAAGTTTGCAACAAGATTTCTTCCCAGATCCATCCCATGCTGCACTACAGCACCATGCAGCTTTCTGTGTTTTACTGTTGATTTTCAGAGGAATGGATCCAACACTAACTAAACCACTGTAGTGGTCCTATCTATAACAAATCTGGGTCAACTGGCTGGAGCCAAAAATATATCCTGCCTTTTTAAATCAGTCCTTTTCTTACAACTAGCTGGCTCTTTTTCTAGCTGTTCTCAAATGGGTTTGGAAATACCTCCTTAAGTCACAAATGAGTTTTTCTCTCTTTGTCCTGAAAACACTTCAATTACAATCAGGAGCAATTTCTCTACTCTGCTGCCATGAAACCACCTTTTGGGCTGCAACAAAAACAGTATCTACCCTACCTCATAAATTCAGTTTTGGCATCTTTAGGTTATCTGATAACAACACAAAATCATGACATTTAAATGAAACATGCCATCTTGTCTAGTCATAATTCACACACCTAAGTCAAAATGTACAGAAAGGCTAAAGCCCCCAAAAGCAACTTGGGCAGAAGTTATAGACCAGTCCCCACAATCCACCCTAAACACCAAATCCCACTCATAACTAATTATACAACTGTAGCATCTGCTTTTGAAAGATACCTAAAAATCTCCTTTCGGTACTTGGAGACTTCAGCTCACCCCAGTAGGTTATTAAGTGGACTAATTGCCTCAACTATAAAAAAAGCATTATTTTTCTCTTCTGAAATTGTCTAGCTATACTTTTTTCTACATCACTGCCTTTCTTATAGAGGCACTACCTAGCATTTTTGCCATTAGTTACCTCTTGGCTTTGTGTAATTAAACAGACTTAGCCTCATTAATCTCTTACACAAGGCCAGATTTCTCAAAAGCTTCATTTTAACATTATGACATTGACATTAGTTCATTGTTGCAATTAATTTCTAATATCGATAAAAATTAAACCTGTGTTATTACCTATGAATTCATTTCAGAATTTGTAATTGCCAGTGCTCATAATAGAAATACACAAAATATTTGACTGATAATTTTGGACCAACAGCATAAATATGAAAGTTTTCATGAAAAATCTTAATTATTATTTATATTACTAAAAGAAAAGAAGTATTTCATTCAAAACATTCTGTTTCCCATAAATTTTACATGGAGTTTAGATAAAAATGTTCTTTCCACCAAACAGTTACAGAGATACCCTTTTAGGAACATAGTTTTCTAGAGAGAGAGCATATCCTGTCCCAGAGCTGGTGACACATTTTGCAGCAAAGAGGCAGTGGAAAAATAACCAAAGAGAGATCGAATCCCCCATTTTCTGAATGATTGCTCTAACAACTAGGCTGTGTAAGACAAGACAAGTGGTACCAGCAACACCCTGACCTGTGAGAACAAAAATATGTATGGCATCCACGAACAATATAAATCCTGAATTTAGTGCAGATCACACTGCCCATGCTGCTTTGCACTATAAGTGGGGATGAACTGTTGTGTTCTTTGGTAGCAGGCAAGGACTACATTATCATTATCACCAAAGACAAATAATATGACACATACACTAATACAGGCCTGGCAAGCATTTATGAGGAGCAGAGAGATCTGTTCCCCTCTCCATCAGGTTACCCAAGCCAGTTGAGTGTACCCAGTTCATAAAAGGATGCTTCACCCCTTCTCAGACTTTGCCCTGCTCCTGCAAGGATGGTAGTGTTTCCTGGCACCCACAGCCCATACCTGTGTTTTGCCCCCAGGCCTTGGGACAAAACATGGATACATGCAGAATGGAGGTGCCTGGGTGTGCTTGGTGCTTCTGGAGCTCTCAATGCTTCTAGTGCATAGAGAAAGCAGGGTGCAGAGACATCCAACTGTTTTGTGGTCCCAATCATCCATGTCTTCAGCTGCAGTCAGATGAATTCTTGATTGATAGGACCATACATTCAAGCACTTCCTAAGCATTAACTCAGCAAAGAGAACAAATGCCAAACCCCTTCCAAACTCAGCAATAACCAGCATAAGAGAGATTTCTGAGTACTTCTGTAAAGGTCTCTGTGTGACCAAGAGTCCAAGAGACAAAACATCTCAGTGCATCTATCACACAGAAGACAATTATAGAAAAGCAATCTGTAGCACTTGCTGACAAATAATAATTTAGGGAATAGAAAATAAAATACACCCTACCTGGTATCATAAACTGTAGTTTCACCAGGGGATTTTCATGGTGTTATTAAGTTTGAGAGACAAGCTCAAGTGGCTTAAATAATTGAAAGAAGAAAATACAACTTCCACAACATCATGTCTCAAAGCACACTTCCTTGTATCTAATATATAGGGCAGCCTCACTCCAAATACATTTGAGACTTTCTATTTCATGTTGTGCAGATGATGTTTGCAGCTCTGTGCAGGTATCTAATTTCCAACCAAGGACAATACATCGGGGGCAGCATGAGGTTATAGCAAGCAGCCAGTCAGAAAACAAGTTATTCAAAGACTGTTCAAAATAATCCTGTAATTCTATCTATTGTGCAACCTTTGCTTTCAAAGCATAGAGCAATACCCTGCTCGCTGGACAGATTTTTCATAAAACCAACATAACATAGTTTAGATATTCTTACTCAATTTTAAGCAAAAATAATAAATATTTCACTTTACAATATCACTGCCATACTACAGTGATACTACATATCACTGCATGAGTCCCAAATGACCAAACATTTTTCATTTCTCTCTCTGCCTCAAAGAGTAAAAGAAAGTGAGAGTATACATCTGCACCAAAACCTTGCTTTTGAATAAGGAAATGATAGGGGAAATACAAAGTTTTTATGACACAGCTGAGCACTTTGGTCAAGAAACTGAGATAATGGATTTTCTTATGCAGTATTTGGAAAAGTGGGGATATATGATTAAAGATTTGTGAATTCTTTAATACAGATAGTGTGGTCTTCCAAGGAGTGTAGATCCTCAATTCTATCAGAGCCATAGCCATCTATCTGTCCCAGCCATTCAGGCTCCATCGCATAATAGCCCTTTACATAAGCCTCTGAAAGGAACTGAGTGGTATGGAATGAAGTTCCTCAAGTGGATTATCAACTAGTTGAAATACACAAAATAAAGGAAAGCAATAGATTGCCAATGTTTCACATAGAGAGAAAATACTTGCCAGGAAATGAGATGCATGATTATTCCAAAAGCATAGGTGAAAATGGAGTTCATAATGAGGAAACAAAACATATCATGTTACAAAAATGTTTGGAGAGATTGATTGCAAGGCTATTTGAGTGAAGGGATGCGAGTGCATTTCACAGTAAGCCAGGGGGACAAGAAGCAAATGAAATCCTGCATTGACCCACACACAAGTAGAAAAAATAACTATGACCCGAGGAAGTGATACTTTAAATGAGTATTCACACTCTATTAAAAAATCTAGGACCCTTGTGCCTCCCTCTCTGTAACATGAGCTCCATGTTTATGAGTAGATAGAGAAGTATATACAAGGCTAAAAATTTTAAGGTGAATTGAGAATGAAACAGAAAAAATACCATTATATGGAAGTCAATAAGGCACAAACATCTTGAATACTATTGGCAGCTTAGCTCATCCCATTTCCAAAGCAACAGAGGTGAAGTAGAAAAGAGTTTAGCTCAGAGAAGAGCAAACCTCAGGTCAGAGGTCCAGGAAGACTCCCACATGAGGAGAAACTACATCAACTATAACCCTTATACCTGGAAAAACATAATGGGGGAGATATGGTAAAATTCCACAAAGTCACAGAGTATTGGCTATTTCTCACACCCTAGTATGTGGGGACACACAGCCACAGTACCTAACAAACAGTTTGAAATAAGAGATGAGCTTTTTCACATAGCATGCAACTACATTGTGGAAGTTACTGGCACAAGATGCTCTGTAGGCAAAAAGAATGAATATAAACCAGATAAAAATAACTTGTTAGAGGTAGAATCCTGAAAAAGTACTTTAAAACCATTATTCTACATTTGGCCTGTTTCTCATACTCCTTTGCCAGACCTCCAGTACTGAGTATTCTCAGGAAGGTGGCACCAGTCTAAATGAGACTTTAATTTTACATGGTGAGTTGCTCTTACATTTTCACATATATTAAGGGTTAAATTCAGAATAATGTGTTCATTCAGGAGTTTTGCCAAGCATACAAATTTTGCCTCTTAAGCACTGTGACAGGAATTAGTTAAATCCAACTTTGTAATGGACACAGTGCTTACAACCTTCACTGCTGTCCCCAGTGCTGCAGTCCTTGGGTGCAAGACTGTCATCAGCACGGTCTATTTTTCCCCTGGTCTTTGGTTTTGAGGTATAACACTAACTGAAGAATTCACCCTTGCTCTTCTACCATATCTCCTCTTGTTACTTATCAACAAATATGGAAACCTTGCTCAATCACAGCATTCAAGTTTTAACGTGATCAATCCATCAATAGGAAGGCTCTATTTCATTGATCCTAAATTAACACTAGTACACCCAAATGCAACCTATAGCTGCTCTACTATTCTAATTTTGTGGAAAAAAAATTTGTATTTAAAACAGCTCAAATGCTGAGACCATATAAAGGCAAACCACATACACATACACAGAACCAAAGTTGATAATATACATTGCTGTGTGGTATGACTTTCCAGAAAGAGTCAGCTTTTACAAGAAGACTCAGATGCTATTTACTCACCTAAATAATTATCAGGACATTTTCAAAGGAATTCAGCACTCAAGTCTGTTGAAATCCTTTAAAAATCTGCTCACAATAGTTACAGTGAGAACTGAGTTCTCTTGTAAAACTAGTCAACAGCTGAGAGTGCCAAGCCAGTGAGAGCTGGACCTTGGACAGAAAACTTGCTTCATAACATCTCTTGAAATACTCAGTAGTGATTGATGGGAACAAATGAATATCTACTCTACTCTCTGATTGCAACTTGCATCAGATGAACAACATTTTGTGATTTTTCCATTATATTGATTTTACCAACAGGAAACCTCAGTTCTCTTTTCTAAGGGAAGATACCAATTTCAAGGAATCAGTTTAATTTTCCCTCAGAATATCATTTCCATGCACTGCAGTTCCCAAAACCTCCAGGCAGCCTTTACTTCCTAGCTTGTGGATTAACAAGTGAGTAAGAAGGAAATCTGTATCTTAAAGATTGTCATTCTGTAGATGTTTGCCTGATGGGGACTTGGAAAGGAGTTACCTGTGGTCATCCTAGGCCCATCCCTCTGTAGTCCCATTAACTCTGCAGCTCTTGTCTCTCAGTTTTCTAGATCTTTAGAGTCCTTATGCCCATGGGATGTTCTTTAGTTGCTTAGGACTGCTTTAGATGCCTCATGGAATCACATGTGGCTGCCCCAAATTATATGAAAGTAAGAAGTGAAAAGTATGAAAATAAGAAGTTGCATTAACAGAAAATACTAAAAGTTTTTTAAACTCTTATTTACAATGAAATAACCTTCTTTTGTCTTTTTTAAGGGTAATTGTTTCAAAAATTCTCTTACTGTAGAGTTACAATAAGAGAAAACTTAAGAATTTTCCATTCATTATCTCTATACATGTCATAATACCATATCCATTTTATCTCTTTTTTAGTCTTCTATCTACTCCACACAGACATTTATCACTTCCTAATTTGTGAATATTTGCCATTTTCATTCTCTAGATTCTTCCAAATAATTCTATATCCTTCAAAGGATGGGATGATCAGAACTAGTCACCAGAGTCAGAGAAAGAATGGAGAATCTCTGTCATTAAAATATTCAGGCCATGTCTTTAATGATCTATTTGATCTTCTCCTAGAAAGCAGTTTGTTTTCCCCCAGAAGACTAATAATGTAATTTCCCCAACTGATACTTGAAGTTTTTATGTAATTTCACATCTTCAGGTCAAAATTTAAAAGCATTCAAACAAACCAAAGAAAAAAAAAAAAAAGCTGAAGTTTAAATTGCATTGTCCTACAGTGCTATTCCTTATCCCTAAATAACTAAACATGACCAGTCAGAATTTTTCACGTGTGTACACTCATGTGGTACAACTCTAGGGCTGCAGGGACTCTTGGGTTCAAGCTGGTTGAATGTTTTTAATGATGCACAAGAAGAGGATGCTAAAGAACGTGAAATAGTCTGTCTTTGCACTGCTATAATGTTGCTCATGTTAAATGATACTAAAATACATTCTGGAATCACAGAGAGAGATAGTACTGGATGAGAGTCTTAGAAGACTATCTGGAAGGACCAAGAAAAGAGTCATCTGCAAACAGAAGTGATGGTACTGGGGCTAAAGATTTAACACTGTTTCTGCTTAGAGTTTTACATCATCAACCTTGTCTCTGGCTTATAACCTGAGTGGATTTGAAATACCTACATTAAAGTGTCATTTATTTTCGGTTTTTCTTTTTTCATCTTTTTTTTTTTTTATATTTTAGTTGATTACATTTCCAAAAACTTAAAAAAAAAATCCATTTTAAAATTTTGAAAACAAGTCAGGCAATCAAAAACTAGAAAGTTGCTAAATTATAACTCCTGCATAACATACTTTTTTCCTCTCTTCAGGTGAACACTACATGGTATTGTCTAACTGCTAAACTGAATAGTAGCCTTGGGGACAACATTTAATTCTGTATTCTTCATACTTCTAAATACTTGACTTCTCCACCAAAACTTTCAAAACTGTAGCTCTTTTGTTTTACATTAGACATATCGAAAACTTATCTATGTTTGTAGATGAGGACTTTGCACAGGCCTTCACAAGTAACCCCAGACAGAGCCTTGCTACACATCGGTGAGCCTTTCAAGAGGTTTTTCTCTGTGTGTGCTCAGTCTAATTGCATTGTCAGTAAGACTGACTTTACATTTTAATGTTTATTTAGACTTTCTAGTGTGTTTAACACAAAGTATAGTCTTTTTACCATACTTGTTGCATAATTGCAAAGAATCCTTGTATGTTTATATCATCAGTATAAGAAAACAGTAAACTTCCTAAAAAAGTTTAGTCATCAACACACAAGGCACACAGCAGAATCTTTTAAATGGAACTTCAGCAGATGCTCTCATGTATTTGAAATTTCTTATTTATAGTTTATATACAATTCCAGGAAAAGCAAACAATTCCCTGGCTGCTCATTTTTTGAGATGCAGTGTACATTTGTTCAGGTATCTGTCTATATCCTGTCCCCTCTACCTCATGTACTATATAATCTTTGCAACTAGATGAGTGTTTCCAAAATTCTCCGCCATATAAAAACCATGCACCATTTTAATGTTGTTATAATTACATTTTTATGTCTTTATATTTCTCTATTCTCTGTTTATTTTATGTTTTATATTTATTTTATGCCTTTTAATATTTATGTTATATATTTTATATATTCATGTATTTGTTTTATAGATTTCATTTTATATTTTAATTTTATTATTTCCTATCTATTTATTACATATTATATATTTTAACCTATTTATTTTACGTATTTCTTTATACCCACATGCTCTCAGACCATTTTTAGGAAAACACCTCAGTCAAGTAAACGTGTTCAACTCTCAGTTTATCTCCGCCGGCTTGCAGTGGGATTACCCATGCAGGGAAGGTGCCTCCCACAAGGCTCTCGCAGCGGGTCGTGGGGACTCGAGGAGCCACTTCCAGGTGCTGCTGCCCGCGGGTCGGGGGGGGCTGAAGCCGTGGCTTGGGCTCTGCTGCCCTCCGGTGGTTCCGCGGGAGGGTCCGGGTGCCGGCACAGACCCCCGCCCGCCCCCGCCTCCGGGCGCGCTGCAAAACTGCCCCGGGGGTTCTGGCAGGGGGGTCGGAACTAGATGATCTTCATGGTCCCTTCCAACTTAAACCATCCTGTGTACCGAACTGAAGAGGAATAGTGGATACTGGTGGAGAAACCGTACTTTGCTCTTCAGCATTGACTTGGGCAGGAGCCATCCTCGCACCAGGCGTCACTTTTGGAGGCATCGACACGCACCCATTTTGAAAGCCGTACAAACTACAGAAAGGCAGCCAAGGCAGAAGAGAGTGTGGCTTGTCAACATCTTTAAGCAATGGAGCCAAAAAAACAGCCTGAGCTTCCTTCTGCCAAGCCCAGCTCTATTTCTTGTGGCAGCGGTTGCTGGCCGGGCAGCACTGCACTTGGCTCTTCACAGCAATATCAGATGTCCCGTAGGCAACCTGTTCCCTTTGGGTCATGGCTTATGGATTCCCGTTCTGCATTCCCACACTGTGTTACCCAACTAGCACTGCACATAAAAGAGCTCTGTAACTTTATGTAAACCACAGCACGTTTACACATCATAAGGAGGAAGACAATGAAAAATAACATCGTGGAAATTTTTGTGGAAATTACGCTGTAAAGTTTTCGGCATGATTTTCTTTCACAATCATATTTTGAGATGGCTTCTCATAGACAAGATAATTGGCTGAAATCAATCTGCTACAGCCATAAGCACACACATATGGATAATGTTATAAAGGCTGCATTTAAAAGAAAGAAAAAAGCTGAACAAAGGTTGACTGCTGCATATCATTATCTGCAATCCAGTTCTATTAGTAATAAATTATTAACTATATTAATCTAACTTTGTTTAAGTCTGACTAGACAAAACAAAAGTGTTACTACGAAAGCATACAAGCTCCATGTAGGCCAAAATTACAGCAAGCTCTCTGCATTGTCTAGAGCAAGGGAGGAAGTCAGTAGGTGATAAAACCACAGTAACAACACAGCCTCTGCTCCTGACTCCCTTACCTTACGGTGCCCAGATTTTCCAAACATCCCCAGTCCTACCACAGCCAGCTGCTAAGATCTGAAATTTGTGTGCCACTCTCTGTCCTGCTTCTCTGCCATTGGGTTAGAAAAAATCAATGTAACATTTACAACCCAGAAGTCCATGCTCTACATCCCTCTGCCTATTGCAAATCATGGAATCACAGGGTTTTCCTTGTATTTTTGCTTTACATACTTTAACCTAAGCAGAACTGCAGAAGTACAAGTCATATACAAACAACTCCAGTTTCCTTCCCGGACATTTATAAACTGTGAAATAGGTTTACTTGAGAATTGCCATCAAGATCCATTTGAGTCAATGTCTCACCTTGTGGAAGCCCATTATTTGTTCCTAGCTTCCAATATCTTTTGATTACATCTTAAAGCTGAAGATCCTTACATGCTGACATTACACAGACAAATGTTAACTCAAATTGCAAGGTTTTTTTGATGTATTTATCCAGCAGCTCGTGATTGTGGTTAATTTTATTTCAAATCTTTGCAAGGAATACATGCTATATTTATACTCCATTAAATATGAGATGCAATGATTCTGAAGTGTGTTGTATCACTGGGAAGAACCAGAGTGTTCAAAAAAGTCCAGATTTTTTACCGGGACAATATCTTCTCCCTTTATCACACCTTTAATGGGTAGCAACACAAGACCCAAGTCTATGCATGATCTATCAAGAACTAAAATGAAGGAGATGCAGAGACAGGCACACAAAGACAGCTCTAGTATGTGTCTATGTCACCTACATTTCCAGGTCTGGGTTACTAAGTCCTTTCCTCCACCCCCACGGCATTGCTACCCAGGAACCCTGTAGCTTCATCCACTTGTATATCTGTCTCATAGTGGTACATGGAGAACACGTCCAACAAATCTGGGACTTATTTATATGCCCTGTATCCTATTGGGCCTACAAGACATAGGGCCTTACCCATGGCTTGAGGATGACTTCAATTTTTTTAAACAACTTGCAATTATAACATGAAAGGGTAGCAGAGATGCCTCTGAGCAGCCCCTGATTTTGTGGTTGTTCGCTTTAGAGCATGATTCTGATTATAAGGTTAGCCTTACAGCTCCCTCACCCCATAGTCCCCTTAACATTTGTAGTAAATAACATTGTCCAAGTTAGCACTGTGTACACGACTCTCCTCATGTCTCCCCAGCAAAGCCCTCTCCGCCACGGCTTTGGCTAGAATGCCTTTTGTTTACAATTTCACCAGCTGAAAGACTCTTTTGAGACCACCAAAAAAAAAAAAAAGGAAAGAAAGCAGGCTGAAGAGGCCACTATGAGGATCTAATCTATGGCTAAGACCACCCCTTGACTGGCAGTCTGCATTGCCATCAGCTGTATGCATCGTGAACGCATTCGAGTTTAGATCAGCTGTCTGTGCCTTCTCCCTCATTAACATTGATAAAAGCAGTGGCCTCTCCCGGGTGTGCAGCATTCCTCAGCATACCAGCTGCAGCTCTATCTTAATGCATCCTGTGGGCTTGGAGAATTAATTAGTTCTGATAGTCACCATGTTTCAAAATGATGGCTGTCATAACCCCACAGATAAAATTACACACCCCTGGCATTTTCCACATTGCCCATTCAGACTCTCCGTAGGCCACCGTTGGCTTCCTCAGATATATGGCACTGGAAAGATTTAACTTGCCAAACCTTTTTTTTCAATCTCTTTGTTATGTTCCAATTAAGTCTGTGTTAATCAAAGGCAGTATTTCCCAAATATTCCCCCTCCTTTCCCCAAGCCTCCTCCTAGGCAACTTGATGGTTTGTACCCCCCTTCCTCCCACCTACAATTAGCATTCAGACGTTTCTCTTGGCAGAGCCAAAGCCTCCCTCCCTCTAGGAAGCTTTCTTCTTATGAACACATTTTATCTTTCCCTACCCTGCTGCAAGGTGCTTTAGCCAGTTTCCAAACAAAGAGCAAAGTGACTTCCCTCAGACATATGGAGCCTCAAACACCCCTGTGACAGTTTTCCTGCTGTGACTGGCTCTCAAACAGAAGCCACATACAGCAAAAAAACAGTAATTCATTTATTTTCTGCTGCTTACTTCCAAATTACTAAGTAAGAATATTAAATTTAGCTCAATACTGCCCTCATCCTTGACACTCTTTAAGATCTCACTAACAGGGCTGTACCCCTGGGAAAGGAGCTAAGCTGCAAGCAGGGTGGGACACACCACGAAAGCAGTACCAGCTTTTATCACACAGAGCTCATGAAAGTTCAAGCTGCAATGAGTGCTTTGTTTCAAGGTAACCTTATTTCTTTTTTATTTCTTCCTCTGAAATGGTGCTTTGGCCATATGATTATGAAACAGCTGAGCTTTGTATGAGTCTCTGAGAGCTCATCATATGCTGTTCGGTCATCTCTGGTTGAGAGAGCTTCTCATTCTGAAAATTAAGGGTAACAATATACGGTGCAAAATGTGTAGTCAATAATCGATTAAAAATTTTTTAAATGGAAGAAATTGTGTGGTCATCAAAGCTGTGAAGAGGAAGACAAGTCCTGCAACCATCATGTCTGTATCTCCACTGGTTTTTATTTACTTTTAAACATACTTCAAGAACCAGTGCCTGGCTCTGAGAAAGAACAATGGCCTCACTGTAACCCTGAAATAAATTGTAGCACAAATGTTGTCTTCAAAAACATCTACATAAATGAAACATCACATTTTCTCTGGTTGGCTGACATTTTCGGCACAGAAATAGGAGTAACTTGAAGGAGGCAGTAGGTGGATGAAGAAAGTAAAAGGGCACATTTACTTAAAGTAGGAGCATCCAGTCCAGGAATGCAAGAGCAGAGCAGAGGAAAGTTGTGACACACACAAAGATATGCCACAGCACATGTATTTGCAGTATTAGAGCACACACAGTGACTCTTACTAATTTTTTTTCACCAAGCTGCTTGCACCTTGAAGTTTCCAGAGGTCCAAGGGTGACTACCAGCTGAGACACAGAGCATCCATTGGCCAGAATACCCCCAGCGTGTGTTGGCTGGGCTCCTCCATGTCAAATTGATCCCACTTTCAGGTGTATCCATGACCACAGTCACTGTCACTCCCACAATCCTTGCTCTCACTTCCCTCACAGGTATCAATATTATTTAAAAAAAAAAATCCAAGGGGACCAACTCCACAGAGACATTTGTATTTCGGTATTTGTCATCTAAGACTTCCAAAATTTTCATCTTCTTGCAACCAAATAGACCCAAGGCCTCTCCACCTTTCCAACTGGACACAGAAAGAGCTACAGTACAAAGCTAAAATAAGATATCCTGCTAAAGCCAGGAAAATGTAAAAGTAGAGAATGCAAGAGCACAAAGGTCTCGGCAAACTGTATAAGGAGCAAGATAACAGGCATGTGATACCTTGCTGTCACAACCCTGAGGAGGACAGCCCCAGAAATACATAGACTGGATGGCCAGGACAGGATACAAACACATCAAGGGATGGAGTTGGAGGATGGCCAAGATGAAAGTTGGCACAGATGTGTCAACATGCAGGGCAGCACACTGATGAAACCCCCACTGGGGACCCTCTCAGCATTCTGTGGCCCAGGCACAAGGGGAGGAAGGACTCTGGTTACAGCCTGCAGAGACCACCACTATCATGTTTCCAAAAGCAAAGGGCAAAACCTGGCAGTCAGGGCTTCTTGCCCATGCCAACAGCATGTCAGCACACAACACCAGCACGGACAACAGTGCTAGAGCCAGTGGCTGCCTGGTACCTCAGGCCAGGACACTGAGACAGCCTCCTCCCAGGCAAGGTGGCATGCCAGCTCCCTGGCTGGCTGGCAGGTACACTGCCACACTGCTTTAGGCACTGAGGTGCCACCTTCCCACTCCCTGAGGCCCCAGGGGGCCAGGTGAGCCTATTAGCCTGTATTTCTGCCCAACGTGGGGCAGGAGCCAGCCAGGCAGAGTTATAACGAGAGCCTGGCACAGTCTGTATTTATCTTCCATGATCAAGGAAAATGCCCACCACTAACAGGAGAAAAGTGTGATTGGTCCCTCTGGAACAAGGAAAGCAATCATTGTGGGAGTTAGTGGGCAGACCATGCTCTGACAAGAAGGGAGAGGAAGGAAAAGGAAAAAGAGTTTACTTCACACAAATGCCTATACAGGAGGCAAGAGCAGATAACAAGAGAGCTGATGTTGCTGCTTTTTATCTCGATCTACAGGACAGGAAAGGGACGTGTTTGACTTACAGCTCCTTTCATCACTGCACTGTCTGAAGTGGCAAACACAGGCAATAAACTCATCTGACCTCAAGCTGCTGAAGGAGCTCTCAGCTCCTGCCATCACCCACGCAGGGACCAGGCAAACCCACTTTGCCCAGGTAGCACAGACCTTGCCCAAACAGCCACTCTGCCCATGCTCCAACAAGGCACAACTGCAAGAGAGGGAGGATAAGTTTCACTCCCAAACATCTCAGAGAGAATGGGATGTGGTCATGGGCTATCACCACAAGGAAGAGGAGATCCTCCAGGATTCTGCTTTTGGAGCAAAACCTGAGCCATTCCTTCCGCCAAGCCAGATTGTACATTGTATGGAAAGCCAAAGTAACATAAAAGCCTTGACCTCAGAAAAGAGAAACAGCTCTTCTCAGGGACATACACATTGTCAGCATGTACATCGCAACCCTTGGCTGCTATCATGTCTGGATAAACAAGAAATGATTTACTTTCCTCATCATATAGCAGAAAGGAACAGGATCTGATGAGTGCACAGGAAACATCTTGCCCTGCTATCTCCTGATAGCAATTTTGCAGTGTTCTCTTAGAGTATACAACAAAAGTAGATAGATTTGTAAATTATACATTTATCTCACCTTTTTCTTTAGAAAAACAACATAAAGACAAGATGTTACAGAGCACAGCTTTGTGTTAAGGCACAAATCTTCAAATGACTGAAAGAACTATAAAGTCAGGGACACCAAGCAACGGTGGCAAACTGGAAGCATCCAAATTATTAGGTATTTCAGACATGAGAGAGCCTGCTCTTACAAGATTGACCAGAGCAGCAGCAAAGAGTAGCACTAGAAAGAGGTGAACAGCTCTGAGAAGAAAGAAGAACAGACTTGCTTTTGGCAAATCAAAATGTCTATATACTCATCCCCCCTAACCACTTCCAAGTAACAGCTGAATTAATTTTCCTCTGCTTAGCTCTATAATATCAGCCAAAATTATATAACAAAAATAGCAAAAAAGAGAAAAAAATCCCCTTTTTATCCAGTTAACAAACGCTGAGATAAAGTCACTAGTATTTCTCCCAGAACATTCACTGGACCCATCCTTACATTAGCCTGATAAGCCAACTTCCAGAGATCCTTTGCTCTCCTTCAGATCAGTTAAACAAATGTAATGATAACAAGCACAGTAGTTATTCCAGTCCCCTATCTATGCTCACCTAAAAGAAATCCTCTTCTGTCATAACAGTTCAGTGGCCTTCATTTTGTACTGTCAACAGTTTTAGAGAGAGGAATAAATGATCAGGGTCCCGTCAGGATATCCTGTCATTCAGTTAGGAAGGCTTTATTCAGCTTTCCAGTGAAAACTTTCAGCAAATACCCTGCATTTTGGAATCTCTCCTGCCTAGGCAAGCTCTGCATGCCATATCCTTCACTCATTTACCTTGGGGAAGACAAGAGTCCTGTTAAACTATTTGCCTAAGAATGCAGAAGAAACAGCACCTCTAAAGAAAAATCATTTTACATCCTAGTTTGAAAAAAATCCAATTCTTCACAATGGAAAAAAAAACAGGTTTTTTATTCTTTTTTGCTTTTTTGGTTGGAATGAAACTGTGTTTGACATCACAAGTCCAAGACGAGGTAAGAAACAGCTTTTCATATAAGTAATGGATATATATGTCAGCATTACTCTATGTTATAGAGAGAACAGTTATCAGATACTATTTCTTCTAAAAGAAAAATCCACCCTAACAGTCACTGAGGCATATGATGCTGAATTATAAATTACAAGGTCTGTAATTCAGTCCTCTGAAATTCCAGAAATGTATCTGTTTATTCCCTGTGAGAATTTGTCTCAAATGATATGTCGTGAGTACACTGCGTCTCTGAAAAACGTCAAAAAACTGCAGCTGATGCATTTATTGAAAGAAAATTATTAGGATTTCTGATAAGTCAGAAGATGAAAGCAGAAATTTTTCTGTAGTGAAAATTATCCACTACAAGAAGGGAAAGCTATTTCAGATAGGTAAGGAAAAAAATCTAAGGATTTGAGCTATTGAAAAGAATTGTACAAAGTTATAAACTTCAGTAAAAGATCTGTAGACTTCTGGGGAAGTGCTGCATTTGTCATTTCCAAATCTATGGATCTGTGAAATTTCACAACATATATTCCCACCACCCTTGTAGAGAGACAGGAAGCACTGAGTCACAAATCTGAGCCAGGAGTTCAATAGTGAGACATTCACGCCTCTAAACTGTCTCACATCACAACATGAGGCTTTAAATTACTTTAAATTAATTGCATTCTGGAGAAAAAACACAAAGAAGAGGAAATAAAAGGACAGAGAGAAACTGGGGAGGGGGAGGAGGAGAAGGGAAGGCACTCAGCTGTTTTGGTGGTGGTGGTTGGTTGGTTGGTTGGGTTTTTTTAAATTGGAAGATACTTTGAAATGTTCAAAAAGCACTGGAAAATGTGTTAAACTTATTCTGCCTCTAACGAAAAAAAAAAAAGAGAGCCACTAAAAAGTCTACTTTCTTCAATTTTCCCTAAAACAAAAAGGGAAATTGAGGAAATAGGAGAAAGTTGAAATAACCTCACCATTCCAAAATAGTATTGTAGTGCTGGAGGTAGGGAAAGGGTACAAGTTATTTTTATTTAGATTTTACCTTTTAAAAAATCCCTTTGAATTTTGTTGTTACAAAAACCAAATTTTGTGGTGCACCCTTTTAATAACAAGTTCTGCAATATGATCATTTCAGCCACTAATACCAGCAGCTTTTCCACATCTGGACCTGAATATCACACAGGCCCTGTAGATTATCTACCTTGAGGCTCCTAATAGCTTACATTGAGCACATGCAAGGAGCAGTGCTCATACTTGGTTAAAGACAGAAAAATCAGCCAACACTATAGACTTTATGATTCTTCAACATTATCAGTAATGGCACTACCCAGTGGAAATGCTCACAGGATTTTTTGTGTGTGGGCTGTGTTTGTGCTGCTTGGTTCTTGCACTGATGTTATGAGTGCTCTGGTGCTTGCCTTAGTGATGAGCTCTTAAGGTGGCTGCACTGGTGCTGAGCACCAGGATTATGAAAAGCTTGAACTGTTCAGGATCCCTCAGGTTGTTGCTTCATGAGGTGGTTTTGGAAGGAAACCAAGGTGCAGAGGTGCTCTGGTTTGAGTTTGTGTGAACCTGATGCCCAAAGAGCCGGGCTTTGTCCAGTGTTTCACCAGTTCTGCTGCAAGGGCAGGGAGGCTGCTCAGCCCTGCCAGCAGGCACTGCTCACCACTGCTTTACCAAGTGTCTGATCAGGCTGTGTCCACTTTATACCCACATCTAGAAAAAGGTCACGTATTTATTTCAAAGACATCTGAAATGCATCTCTGAAGCAAAGGGTTTCACTATCCAAGTACTTGAATGTTACCTGAATCAGATTTCAACAGTGCATTTGTAAAGATTAAGATCTGACAACTAAATAGATGTTGAAATGTACTTATAACTGAGTGATGCCAATCAAGTGGAGTCCCTCAGAGGTTATAAGACTAAATCTCCTTATCAGTGTCTGTGATACATCCTTGTGAATTTTGCTACTGAAATGTTCATTTATCAAGGGGAGAAACTACTGGAGTAAGGGCTTCATCCAGGACTACCAGTCAATGGGACATGTAGAAATCCTACCCAAGGTGCCAGTGTACCTACCCAGACTAATTGTGAGCTTCTGCAAAGAGGCTGCAGCATCCTAAATGTGCCCAGAAAGTCCAGTACTATCTGGACTGCACAGGGTTACATTGTTGGTTTTTAAAAACCATACTCTGCATTAGATCGTTTCTCACCATTTGTGAATTATGAACTTACTTCTATAAATACCAGGAAGAAAGAAGGTGAAGCTGACATTAGGTGCAGTTCAGCAAAGACCTGTTTCTTTAAAATAAGTTGACTGCTTTAGTGGTAGGAAAAAAATACTATATTGGGTATATAGATATTTTCACATCTGTGATTTCTACAACACAAAACATAACGCCACTGCTGTGACAATACCCTAAGCCTTTTCTCCTTTTGTCACCTTCTTGAGTAATTTCTCAGATTTGCATTCTTGAAACTAAGACCTCCACAGCAAGAGGCACAAGCCTTTGGCATTTGAGTTAGAGTACTACAGCCAGGTTTCCCAAGCTGAGCTGGTTCCTTCTGTGGCTTTCTCTAGGTAAAAACAAGAGGAATCTGCTCTTCTCAGTATGCTCTGGTGGGGTCAGGCCCGTAACTCCCACTAGATTTGAATGCAAAGCTAGATGTCATTCTTATACACCAATTTGAAAATACCAGCTACAGCCCCTTAGTTCAATACTGTGGTGCTGATAATATCAAGCCCACTTTTGTGAGGAACATTGTTCCACGGACTTGTGCTGTGCTCTTTGTGGGCTCAGAGCCATCAGCAGCCTCCTCCATACCTTGTTTATTTTTGCCATTGAATGGAGAAGGCACTTGTCAGCAACTTCAGAACTAATGCTCCATAGGATGATGTTGCCTCAATAGCCCGGCTTTTAAGTGTGATGAGCTTAGCATTTGTTGATAAAGCATTCTTAGGAAAAATATTACACTTAAAAGAGTTTATCCTTCAGTGGTTGGATGTATTATGTGCAGACAAGCCTACTGCAAAGCCCTTATATGTGCCTATTACCTATTTTAGCTCCAAAACAGGAGCTGCTGCTGGATAGGAAAGAGCCTGTGGCTGAGAGTGAGAACAAAGCTGAGTTAAATTTGTCATTTTTCAGCAATGTCACTGGGGGCAGACTTTTTCTTTTTTTTCATTATTCTTCTCCTATTACAGATGAAGAAGCAATGTGATCAAAAGCTGCTCATTAGAATGAAAACTGAATGTGTACCTTGCTCTTTAAACCTTGACACCCAGTGCCCTGCTGGTTACACCAAAACTACCAATGGGACTGGGATACCAGACTGCAGGTATCAACTCTGTCAAAGGTTTTCTCCATTAATATTGTTGTCCATGAATTAGAAGATGTTAATTCAAATCACAAATCCTCTAGTTTATGCAATTTGCTTACATAATATTTACTGTTGGCTTCAACAACTCCAAAACTCAAGCTTCATTCAGATTACCTGATGCTTAAAATTAATCAGCAAATGGTATAAGAGGAAAATAAACATTGCTATTGACAGTCGATCAGATTTTCTTTTGAGTTATATCATATAATCTCTTCCTTTTTTTATGTCGCATACTTGACATGAATGATACAAAAATATGTTATTTTTATATATTATCAAATTATATTTATGTATTATTCTTATATATTATCATATAAATAATAGATTTTTAAAACTGCTAGACTGGGGAGGTGTGAGGGTGAAGGGCAGGAAAAAATCTCAAAGCAAATTTGAGATCTTGCCTTTCAGAAAGCAGTATTTTAGAGAAAATGTAACTATTTTGAGCTTACTTAGTATTTAAAGAACCTTGATATTAAATAGTTTTTAAAATACTATTTCAAATCAAAATTTACTGAAAAGTGCTGTGTTTATGTTGAGGGGGGAAGATAAATATACTATTCAAAAGAAACAGGATCCAAGGATCTTTTTATATCCCTATGTTCAATGTATGTTTTCATTAAGAAAAGAAGGCATATTAATGCAACTAAGCCTAAAGTGCTCTTGTCTGACACTGAAAGGAGAGGAGGAAGTTAAGAATTTTGCTTTTCCCCATGGAAGGCTTTTCAATACTTTAAAATAACTCCAACTTCTTTTCCTCAGGTATTATCTAGAAATTAAAACACACACACTTTCTTTTCCGGGATGTCGGCATCATTGTGTGAAGGAATTTGAACAACCTGAGTGCTGCCAGGGACACTGGGGCCCACACTGCATGGGTAAGTTGTTTTGGCTTTTGTTTCAGGGGGTTTTAATATATAATTTGAATAAAGCAGTAACTTTTCTTCTTTTCAAAAACTACTGTTGTGAGAAGTTGGTTCCTCAGAGCTTGTTATAGAAGCAAACAGTAGTTTTCAGCTAAAACTTAGATGATTTGAAGAAAAAGAGATATTCAAAACTTTGTTTAAAAAGAAAAATTCATAGAAAAAATTAAAAAAACCTCCTTGGTTTTGAGATTTTCAGAACAAATCATTTCAGTCAATGCCTGCAAAATTATTTCATTTGGAAGGAACCCGCACAACAGATTTTAAAAGTTAAGATTTTCAAACCATAAGTTTTAATGTTTTATTTTAACCAGCCTCATCTCTGTCTGAAATATTTCCAGGTCTCCTTAATTCTGTACTTTCTGATGCAGGGAGGGTCTTTTCTTTCAGTTCAACCTGACATAGTTTCCTGAACTGCCAGCAAATGCTGAAGGCCATTACTGAAGCAGGGGTAATCCAGAGTACCTCCCCTCCTACTGCCCCTTCCTCAGGAAAAGCCTTTCAGCATCTCCACAAGTTCATCAAATCTCAGACTACCAAGATGGGCATCAAGACCCACAGAGGAAGTTTCCCTGCCCAGCCAGAGTGTTTCCTCCTTTAGTTAATGGCATCAAGGTCTGTTTCAATATCTGTGAAGTCATTTGTCCACAATATAGATTAAAAAAATATATAATTTTAGCCCAAACTGCTATTTAAATACCAGTCATTTATCTGATAAAGCAAAACAGCCCAACTCCAACTTTCAGCTACTTCAAGAGAAAAGACAGGCAAACAGCTGAGGGCATAGCGTGTGGTCTGTCTTCTGAAGATAACCACTTGGTGGAGGTGGTTTACCACCCCACCACCAAATGCAGCCTAAGTGCTCATCATCCCATACTCAGGGTGCTCTGGGAAGCCACACAAGGGGCATCAGTATTTCTGGAGAGGGGCAGAATTCACTGCCCCTGAGAAAGAGCCCTGCCTGTAACACTGTAATGAAGGAGGAGGGTGCAGAGGCAAGGAAGCACTCTCCTTCTCTGGACAAACTTCCTGACCCCAAAAAGCAAGGAATCAAGGTCTCAGCATTGTTTCTGCTGTCATTTGGAGGAAGAAATAGCTCTCTCCACTATCATGATCTTTCTAGTAGAATATGGCACAACTTGAAACGTTTGGAGGAAAGACAGTCCTTCCCGAGCCCAGTGAAAAATCTAGGGGTTTACTTCATATTTAGCACCTCATGGCAAGGACAAAATTAGGCCTTAAATAGCACTCTGACTTCCTTAAATGATAGCACATGCAGAAACACACAGTGTGAACAGAAGGTCTTTTGTCCCCTTTCCTCCCCACAAGGAACACCAAGCCATCCAGCCATGCACCAATCCCTCTGTAAAAAGTTGCTCAGATGTCCCATGTGTGTAACTGATGGGCTGCAGCAGGAACTACTCTCTACTCCAGCACTGGTGCCCACTCTGGGCAAATATTTACACGGCTCCAAAGAAAAAGCTGGGTACCAACTGATAAGTGTATGGTATGACCAACTGAGGAGAAAGCACTGTAAGACTAAAGGTGGAAAAATGTGAAAAGTTAAAAAAAACAGCCAAGAGGGAAGATAATAAAACCTAATTCTATCAAAATATATGGTGCAAAACATATCTTTACAAGTTCTTCACACTGCTTCAGCCTTTCAGAGAGTCAGGGGACATGAAGTATTTTAAGAGGCTGCATTTGATAACACTTGGGAAGGGCTAAATTTAACTCAATGAGGCAAAGAAAAAAAAAAAACAACTGATAAGATTAAGCTCTTCTGGCCTAGATATGAAGATTTGGCCTTTATACTCCAACAGCTGTAGGACAGAAGTAAAAGCATCTCTTTCTTACTGCTTTTCAAAAACATCCTCAATAAAAGCAGAAGTCTCACTTCCCAGTGTGGCAGCAGGTGACTGTGCCCAGCATTGTTCTGGTGTTCCAGCACTGCCTCCTGTGGCCCTCTGGCTGCAGGAAGCACTTTATCTGCCTGACCAAATTTGTACAACAATATGGTAATTTGCTAAACTTCTGATAAAGCTGTCCCTTGGTGGTGGTATCAAAACAAGAGACAAGATGCAGTGAAGACAAGGGGAATGACAAGTGCAAAAAAATCTGTTTTGCCAACAACTTTAAAGTAACCTTTCCTTGAAATTATACCATAAACCCTGAGTTTTCTCTATCTTTCCACATTCAATAAAAGCATCAGTGCAGGCAAAATTTTTTCCACTCTGTGTAAATATTGAACAGTTGATATGAGTGCTAAAGAAGAAATTTAGCTATCAGATGACAGCCAGAAAACAAGATTCACTAAAAGCCACTGTGAAGTGTATGTATTTATTACTTTACCTGAGTTGTGGTTATTTCACCTAAATTCTTAATACATCTTATTATTTCAGCATGTATGAGAAAAACTGCGCTAAAATTTTTGTGAAAACTTTATTGAGTTTTCACAAGAAGATTATCTAGATACAATAGACCTCACAGACTACATTAAGGAATAAATTAAGAAATATTAATGGCTTGATATAAAGCCAAGGCTTTCAGTGAAATTAGACATATACAAGTGTACATCCATTTATTTGTTCACCACTCTATCCAAATCAAATTCATTTTTATTAAAACTTCCACATTACTTAAGCACTCTAAATCACAATTAAGTTAGGCAGTAGAAGTATAAATCTGGTGCTGCCCATCTCCACCCACACAGAACAAACTCTGAGACTCTTTATAAGCAATAAATCTACCAGCAAGGTACAGCAGAGTACCTGTGAGACCAGTAGAAGTTTGATACATTTAGATACCACTTACATCTGAATTATGGTCCTTAATGGGAATTCTAATTGCAGGAAGGAAGGGCTTATGAAAGAGAGTTAATAAATCATTTCTGAGGAGAGGCTGGACAACTATGAAAAATAAAGGTATCCCTACAGGAGAAAACATGTGACAGAATAATATGACTAAAAAATACTGTAATATACATTTCCTATAGGCAATTTTAGAGTAAAAATTTGAATATTTAAACATTTCAGAAAAAAAACTATTTTATTTGGAAATACAGTCATTTTTCCTTATCCAGTCCTGCTGGCTGGGGCTTTTGGTCAGACTGTCCTACTTGCTCTATCACTGCCTGTAATCATGATTTTAGCACTGAAGAGTATAAACATGTCTTTGGCACACAAGTTTTACATTGGATGGGATTTGGTTGTGAGATACCCAAATTCCAATTTCCAAGATCAACTATCACAGTCTTATGGAGGTAGCAGGAGAAAAACTTCTCACATAAAGCAAATGCAGTTTGTGGGGGAAAAAAGGCTTATTAAAACTCTGACTTAGCATCCAAAATAATTCTGAGAGCAAATTTTCAATCCATTAGATTTATATTAACATACAGGAGTGTTCAGGCAAACTCTACTTGTATCAGAAAAGATAACAGCTTAGAGTGTCTGCAGACAGAGGTGGATCAGAAGGGATAAAATCATACGGTACTATGGAAGAAGAAAACTACTTTTGTTCAATCCTTTGACTACAGTCACTAGCTTAAGTTCCCAGACAAGACAGGGTGATGGCCTCTGCTGAAGCTGAGAAAAACCCTGCAGCTTCTGAGGCTTCCAAACCGTGCAAGAGGAGCATGACGCTCAGAGCAAGCTGACTGATGGCTTAAATACTGTCATTTCTAGCCTGTCCTGGAGGAGCTGCATCACCATGCAACAGGAGAGGACACTGCTCACAGGGTATAACTGGAAATGGGACATGCACTTGTCAGGTATGTCCTTTCTTTTAAATGAAAAAAACCATAACAATAGCACATAAGCTGTGCTAAGAAATAATGCATATTTCACTTTATAAATACATTAAAGGAAAGCATTCCAGAAACAGCAGAGAAGATCAGCTTGGAGTTCATTTTTTTGCTTGGATTGCACTCACTAATCTTCACACTATTATTTCTACAGACTTGAGCATGTTCAGGTGTAATTATTAAAACATTTTTTGATCTTGCCTTCCTGAAACAGATGTTTTGAGTTCATCCATTTTTTATAGTGTGTTTTTATTTTTTTCCCTAATTAGAAAGTACTTATACATGGGACTGTACCCTCAATACAATGTTCCTTTGCCAAGAATGCAACATGTAGTGCTTAACTTCAGGCAAAGAGATTTTGTTAGGAAAACAACTCAATCTTTTCTACCTCTCCCTCTACTGGTTGATCTTTTCTTTACATCAAAAATGCTCCTTCTAGGGACATGTTGTATTTCTGTGGCCAGGTTTTGGAAGCTGGGGGCTACAGGGGAGGTTTCTTTGAGAAGCTGCTGGAAGCTTCCCCCATGTCTGGCAGAGCCAATGCCAGATGGCTCCAGGTCGGACTCACCGCTGGCCAAGGCCAGGCCACTCAGGAGTGATAGTAACACCTCTGTGATAACACATTTAAGAAGGAATTAAAAAAAGTTATTGTGCAGATGAAGATGGGTGCCAGAGAAGAGCAGAGTGAGAACATGTGAACAACAATGCAGACACCAAGGTCAGTGCAGAAGGAGGGGCAGGAGGTGCTCCAGGTGCTGGAGCTGAGGTTCCCCTGCAGCCCGTGGTGAAGACCATGGTGGAGGAGCACAGGGGAGCAGAGATTCAAGCAGGGAAAGGACTCTTCTCTCTGAGCAGCAGCAGAAACAACAACTGACTGTAACCCCCATTCCCTTCTCCCTGCGCCACTGGGACAAAGGTAGAACTTGGAGGGAAGAGCATCAGGGGAGGGCGTCTCTAAGACTGCTTTGATTTCTCATTCTCGAGCTCTGATTCTGTTAGTAATAAATTTAACATCCCCACTTGGAGCCAGTTTTGCTCATGATGGTGATCAGTAAGGGATCTCTGCCTGTCCTTACCTCAACCCACAAACCCTTTGTTATATTTTGTCTCCTCTGTCCAGTTGTAGAGGGGAGTGAGAGAGCAGCTTTAGTGAGTACCTGGCGTCCAGCCAGGATCAAACCACTACACAAGTGAAAAAGAGACAGAGGGAAAAGTAGTCAGAAGATACAACCTAACAATTGTAAGACTGATTTGGGCATTAGACTTGATTATTTTACTTTATTGTTAATTTGATAGTTAGAACATCTGATTTGAAGATCTACAAATCTACAAATTATTTTTAAAATGGTGAGAGGGAAAGATTATTCAAAAGAAAATGTTTTCTAGATTGCGGTAGTAATTTTTTTATTTCCTGATTGAAATATTCTTGTCATTTTCTTTTGGCAGTGAAAGATGGTGTTTGCAGGCTACTAAGAATGTATAGAGATAGATGAGAAACCTAAGTTTTGATTTCCATTGTGTAATTCACAGACAGGGTTTGGTGGGACAGCCTGTGAAAAATGTGCTGAAGATAATTTATTTGGTCCTGACTGCACATCAGGTAAGTTTGAGCTTTCTTTGTTTGATTAGGGAAAGGAAGGTGAGTGAAAGCTGTATTCAGACACTAAGAAATCACAGTGACATTGGTAGAGGGCCTAAAGGTTTCCTATCAGGAGCAGCTGTCTGCTTCAGAGAACATGATGGGGAAAGAAAATAGACAGCTACTCAATTCTTCATTCACAGTGGGGCTGGATTCAACTCAGGACTGTACAGAAAACACTCTCAGTATAGTGCTACAAAAATATCTGCTTCTTGTCTTGAATATCTTGTTTTAGTCAACAACCAAATAAATTAGGGACTAGAATCATTCATGTGTTCCTGCAGATATGGCTCCCTGTTAGCCAGTTATCATGTTATGCACTTTTTAGTCTAAATTATGGACTTACATTTGTTTGATCTAAATGCAGGAGATTGTTATGGTACTTAAAATATTGGGTGGGAGTATATCAAATGCATAATATGTCTTGGCTTACAGAGTTTTGGTATGGTTTTCAAATATATCTACAAACTGAACCATCTGTATTAAGGCATGAAATACTCATGTGGTATTTAAATCAGTATATCTGACTCAAAAAAGGCCATTTTTAATCAGGCCAAAATCCTTCTAGTCTAGTATCCCGTATTGGAGGCCACTAGGTTATATCTAGAAAAACAGTAGAAGCACCCAGAGACTGCATTCAAAATGTAATGT
This sequence comes from Calyptomena viridis, assembly GCA_013390005.1. Classification (NCBI taxonomy): domain Eukaryota; kingdom Metazoa; phylum Chordata; class Aves; order Passeriformes; family Eurylaimidae; genus Calyptomena; species Calyptomena viridis. The sequence goes on from WEIV01020555.1 coordinate 303,279, forward strand.
TTAAAACTCCTCCTGGATCCATCCTCTATAAATTATCTACTTTGTCTCTGAATCCCATTTGCTTTCGGTCTTCACTCTATTCTGTGCCAGGGAGCTCCATAATTCTGTCAAAAGCGTGAAAGAGGGTGGGTTTGGTTCAGCTTTGTTTTTTGGCTGATTGGTGATTTCATTGGTTAGCCATACTTCTATCAGGAGAAGTGGAACATTGAGGCAGGGACCAGAGCTATGTGCACTTTTTAGATTGTATATATATCACAAGTACATATATTTGTATAATATTTTCCAGTCTTGCTTGTTTCTTAATGATCTCTAGCATTTCATTTACATTCCTGACCCTTGCTGAAATTTAAAGTGACAAACCAGTCAGTTTGTCTGAAAAAAAAATTGTCTCATTCTTAAGTGGCAATACTTGTTTATCTCTAAGTAAAACTTCTTTTCTTCCCTCAAGATCTAGATAACTGTTACTTTTAAAGAGTCACAAATGGTCTCAATTTAAATAATCTGTGTTGGCCTTTCTGTATGAATCCTACACCACTGCTGAATCAAAGGCCCTTTTTCCACTAGCTGTCCACTGGATGCCAGTGTTGATACACAGAAATGTAACTGAGCCAACATTTTCATGAAAATAGGGTTGAATGAATTCAATATCATGAATGTAATTGTTTTCCAAGAAGCTACTGGAGGATTCAACTGCATATCAATTTAAGCAACGTTTTACACTTCAGCTTTCAGATATTTGAGCTCCTCCAAGTTTTCTAGAATAAATAAAATATAAACGGTGTTTAATTTATGGCTAACTGCTTTCAGTAATACCTCAGACATTCTTGGTTTTTAGATTATGACCACTAACATAGGTAGGAAGCTACTAATTAATTAGTGAAGATGATTTGCAGGAACACAGGATATGATTTTAAGGGGAAGAGGTTATGCTACATCACTGCTGCTTAAACATGAAGTCAATAATACAACTTCATACATGTTATAGGCTTTTCCAAATGTAACTGTAAATGGCCTTTTTAAAAAGTATCATTACCACAATTCAAACAGTTATAACTATAAAGCTTTTTGAGTATACATAAGGCTTAAAAAAAAAAATAAAAAAATTTAAGAAGAGTCTCATAGTTGCCTGGCTTGTAACCAGAATATAACCAGAAATGGCAGAACATAGGAAATAAAAAAGAAACCTGAGACTTACACAGTGATTCATTATTCTTTTAATTAAATAAATTCTATTTAGGGATGGAAAAAAGTCACAACATTCATCTCTTCTTATGGTGTTTAAAAAGCACAAACAAAACTGAAGAAAAACCAGCATTTTGTTATAAAAATGGTCTAAGTTACATGCTATGTCAAATTTTGGCTACAGGCTCTATATCAAATTTTACAAATTTTATGGCATTAGCAACTAGTCAATTTGGTGTTTATAGTGTGTGTTCTGTGAAGATTTTTAGACTCCAGGCTCTTAACAGCCTTTAAAAATTAGTATGTAATTTACTGATATGTGGAACTGCGATTATTAATCGTCTCATTAGCAGAAGGCTATAAATTCAGGCACTCAGGTCAAAGCTTGGTTTGTTGGTTTGGCCAAAATTGTTGGCCAGGACACTATTTACTATGAGTAACCACTAATGATGTCTTTCTGAACACCATTATTGTTCACTAAAGCAAATCCATTTCTCCATGTAGTTTGTGACTGTGTTCATGGAGTATGCAACAGTGGAATTACAGGGGATGGAAGATGCACTTGCTTCTCTGGATACAAAGGGCTCAGCTGTGATCAGCGTAAGTAGATTGTTTTTTATATAAGATACATTCAAAATCCCTGATACAGTTATAATTGGTAAGGACGAATATAGAGTTAGTCTCAGGTTAGTCACACAAGAGCAACCAAACTTTCACCACACCTCAAACCCTGTGTAAGCTCCCATAACCATCATCAGCACTTCAATCACCAGAAAAAAAATGATGACAGCAGTGGGATCAACAGTGCCTAAATGAGGAGTAGTTTGAACTAGTTTACTGCAGAAGGCAATGCCTCCTGGCTCAACGTGGAGATACAGTTTAACCTATCACACTCTGTCCCTCAGCAATAGCTGAATGTGAAGCCTTGAAGTGCCCTGCAAACTCCAGATGTACTGCTTCAGGTGAGGATGGAAGACAACTGGAATGCACATGTCTGCCCAACTACCATGGGGATAGTACACGATGTGAACGTGAGTAATTTTCATGTCTACCCAGTACTTTGAATACAAGATCATTAGTATTATAGTTCAGACATGCAATGTGCTTTTGAGCCAAATCTCACCATCTAATTTTTCTTGAGTTCATACACCAAGTCACAAACTAGGTTCCTTCAGGATAAAACCAAAACCTAAAAAGTGCTTCAGAATCACATCCGTCCAATTGGTGACAAGTTTCAGTCCATGCGACCAGACTAAAGCTAGTAAACCCCCTTGAAATCCATAGAGTGAATACTAGGTCATCAGTGCTTACAAATCCACTCCTGTCATATGCCTTTGCTTGCTCAAGTTCAGCCTCATAGGTTGCTTCCATAAAAACCAACAATAACTACCAATGGCTTATATTTATTGAATATCCATCATGGGACAGCTCAGCTGCATCACTAAGCATAAATTCCACAGGTAAGTAAAGCTTATTTTAGCTTTCCTACTTTTCATGAAACAAAGCTCATAGAAGCTCAGCTAGAAGTAAAGCCTAGGAGTATTTATAGACTCCTCAACTCACCATTAAATGCCAAAGTTAACTGTATTACAAAAGTCCACTTGTTCCACTACAAGAGTTACAAGAGTACAAAAGTTCTGCTATTTACATTATGTCTTACATCACCACCTCTTCTAGATCAATTGCAACAAAGAAAATTGTTTCATCTGTTGCTGGAAGCACTATTAAGTAAATGTTGGCTTGGATCAGGCCACAAATGCAATACCTCTTATTCCATCTGAGAAAATTTGAATTCAGACCTCTTGGTTCTAACTATGGTGTCAGCCCCTCTGAATAGCTCAAACACCACCCAAGAGCAAGTAATTCTTCAGGGAGTGTGAGGTTCTTCTAGTAGGCAGCATAAACAAGTAAGACACAAAGAAAATGCAGAAACAGCAGAGAAGGAGGTTGATAGTATCTCTATAAACACCTCTTGGGGTTTATATTGATGCAGCCTGAATGCATGTTGATCCTCTGTCTCAGTGCCATTAGATATTGGGGTCATCTGTGGTTTAAGACAGTGTCTTTTATATTTGACTGTCTGGGAAGCAGATGACAACAGCTCCTCCAGAGCATCTGAGTACACGAGGGTAGCAGTGGTTGCCTCAGGCTCAGTTTGGAGGTGGCATTGCTTATGGTTGATTTGAGCATGTGAATATGTGTGTGTGCATGATTTCACACATTGAAACAGAAGAGGCTTGAAAGAATAAGGCTGAGCATTGCCAACTCTCTCAGTCCCAGCTGAGAGGGAAGAAAGGGAAGAGAAGAGGGGGAAACAGTGAGAAGCACCACGTTTTAGGTGAGTCCAGGGCCTGCTATCTTCTAGCTACAATGTGTGCTTAACCATAACCTAAACTGGTGTGAGAAGATGCTCTTCAAGCACTGCTTTATTTTGAAAAAGAACAAGCAATGCCATTGCCTCAAAAAAATGGTTCACGGAAATAACTAGTGAGCTTCTAGTGCAGTCTTGAAACTAGAGCAGTGTGGAAGACTCGACTACAGTATTTGCTGGCCAGTTTTCCATATAGCTGAACCAATGACATTATATTGTTTAATTACCGGAAAGAAAACAACAAAGGCCTATTGTATTGTGAAATATTTTCCAACTGATCTAACATGTGCTTAAAGCTTGTACAGACTTCGTATCACCTACCTGACCTTCTCTGGTTAAAATCCACCATAGAACAAGGAAATAGTTGTGATATTTTAATGTGCACATTACATGTTTTAGTCTGTTTATAACTCAATTTGTGAAGTTAAGAGATCATTTCTGTTCAAAAGCAAACAGTTGGTTGCTATGTTAGCATAAACACATTCCTCCCTTCTCTCTTCATGCCGCCACCATACTTCGGACTTGGCTGTTTTGAAAAGTTTAGTCTACCCAGGCTTTGTTTGGCATGGAGGTGCTCTAGTAAATCCTTGTCTTCAGTTTGGGAACTGTGGGTGATAATTCATTTGATAGAGATCTTTTTTCACAAGCTATCAACCCATGCTCCAAAAAGGTCTGTGATCCTAATGCCAACTGCACTTACCTTGGACCAAATCAACACAAATGTTCCTGTCGAGAAGGGTACAGAGGGGATGGCCAGACGTGCCTACCCATAGACCCTTGCCAAGCAGCATACGGGAACTGCCCTGCACACTCCACCCTTTGCATCTATGATGGTCCAGGAAAGGTCAGTGTTGAATGAGTGCCCCAGACTTTTCCTATGGCAGCTGCCTAGAGAAGAAATAGTGCTTTCTCTCCAAAAAGAATCCATGCAGGTATGAAAACGGGTCTCAAGGAGATCAAACTCTACTCCTAGCTTTGACACAAGCCATGACATTTAACAGGAGTCCCCTTGCCTCCCTTTTCGATGTATGTATATCATGTTTGCCCCTCTGAAAATGGGAATGGCAATGATGTTCTTTTTTCTGAGAGTATTTTGTTGCCAATTTGACTCCCCAAAATGGAGGCATTGAAATGAATCTTTGGTTAAATTTTTTCTCTCTGGCCACAGTGGGCTTGTAAGAGTAGTAGGCTCCTTATACAGGTAGCACAGATACATGCCTAAAGTTTATTTAGAAAAGAAGTAATTTGGGTCTTTGAAGACAATGAATGGCACTTTATAAAGACTGCACATTATTCATGCTATTGGGAACAGTCTGATTTCTGTGTGTAAAACTTGCACCAACAAAAAACACAAGACTTCAGAAGACGATGCCTGGTTTGTTGGGCACCCTGAAGAGCAAAAAAGGGACTCAATCACCCAGGGTCATTTTGCAGTTCATGGCCATGTCTCAATGAGCCTCACATAGCTGACACCCACAGGCTGGTGCATACACTGGTGCTGATACACTTTGTTTGTTAATAGCATGCTCTGGCAGTTATTTTGGGAAGCAGAGGACTGTGGGTAGGGACAGAGGTAAAAAAAAAAAAAAAAAAAAAAAAAAACGATGTAGCCTCACTAATTTNAAAATCGATCTAGCCTCACTGATTTTAAATGCTCTCTGGTCAGAAAAGTGAATCTGCAGGGCTTTATCTGAAGAAAATTCATCTGAGAGTTAATAGTTTTCTGGAGTGAATAAAACCCAGAAAGGAGTCATATAAATTGTGGATAAGCTTTATTTTTGTGTCTGAACTCACTAGCTGATGAACTAAGGCTCACTGTCTTCAAACCCTAGCTCCAGAAAGTATGCTGAAAACCACAATTTATGCATAGATAATTTCTCTCTCCCTCTCACATCCTTCTGTTTTAGTCCCACTGTGAATGCAAGGAGCATTATACAAACTTTGTACCTGGCAAAGGATGCAGCATGCTGGACATCTGTGAAACAAACAACACCTGCCATAAAAAAGCTAAATGCTCAACAGTTGCACCAGGACAGATTATGTAAGTCCTTTTGTTTATTAAAGTTTCACACAGTTTCTTCCTTCTCCCTAAGTAAATGGGCTGCTAAAACAAATTCAGTGGATGAACATCTCCTGAAGTTATCATTAATGGTTTTTTTATCAAGTGCAAATCACAAGATTTAGTGGGGTTAGGGTCAGCCATTAACACAGTGTTAGATTTCATCAGACCATTTGGTAATATCTTTAAAGTTTTATTTTTATAGCACTCAGAGGTCATTTCTACACTAGTAAATAAAAAGGACCAAAACCTCTTTTCTTTTCCTCCGGGTAAGCAGCATTGTCTGTCTCACAGCTAAAGTCTCTTCCAAACAGAGTAACTGCCTCTTGGCAGCAGTCCCTGGCACATGCTATCCCTTCAACTGTGCCTGGGCACTGTCTGGGAAAATGGTACTTTTTGTGGGCCAGAAACACGCCAGGCAGCATGCTAAAAATTAATCAGCATTAATTATCATGGGACAGTGCTGGAGCCCTGCCTCTTTTTAGTATCCTAATACAGATACAACTAGGGAATCTGACCCCCATGCTGTGAAAGCAACACCAACCTCAGCAGATTCCTCAAAACCTTGAGTCAAGCAGGTGGGAAACCACAAAACCTCTGGAAGAGTTTGTTTTCCTGTACAGAAATATGCTACAGAGATGTTAGGAAGGAAGTCAGTTTTAACACTAAACTTAATAGAGATCTCTTAAGCCACAGAATTTGGCTTACATGTTTCAATAGCCCAGTGGTGGCAGGTACTGGGGGGGTTTAAAGAGCTGTTCCTGAAATGTTAGTTTTCGAGAGCTGAGAGTTTAAGTGAGAAAGACAAGACAGGCCATTAATTGTAAGTTAGGAACAAATTATCATACAGATCTGTAGGCAGAAAGCATTCACTCAGGAGAGTATTCTTATTGCCAGTTCTTGCATCATCATGCAGCTTTCTCTTGCAGTGTAATATCTACATCACTTATGTGTAAGCTCTTGTGCATTTCAAACAAATTTGTCTAGAATATCCCCCAGTTCATTTCTATAGCATAGTATCCTACTCAAACTGCTTAGTATATACTCACACTACACTTAGTATAGAGTACTACTATACTGCACAACATGAGTTGAAAATTAAAAATCCACATCTTACAAATCAGGAGGGGTTTTTTCCTAATTAGTCACTGTTTCATTGTTGCAACACAATTCTGAAAAGCTGAGGAAGTCTTGAGAATTTTATAATGGGAAAATTAAAAATTTATCTCTGGGGGTGGCAAAAAACAGTCCAAATGCTTTGCACATCATTCATTCAATGATATTTGATGGCAAAAACAAGTACGGAAGAATGGAGTGGGTTTCTAATCAAACTAAAACTATCTATTTGGCAAAAAACCTGAAAGTATACTAAATAGTTTCCAACTAAGAAAAATCCATTTGTCAAAGAGGAACTTTACAAAGAAAAACATTGATTGGTAAATGTGGGCACAATAAATTGATTCTGATAAATGAGAGACTGTATTTTGGCTGCATCCCAGATTTTAAATGTATTTGGGAGGGCTTCTTTTTTTGTTGGTTTTTTTTCTTCTTCTAAAATACAAAGCTGTAACAGAGGCCACAAAACTACATCGCCTCCTTTCTATGGTTTTGGGTTTTGTTTTTATTAAAGAAACAGCTGTGCTATTAACTTCACCCACATAAACAGTTCTACTTTCTCCAGAATCAAATCATTTGTACAGGAATAAATCTCTCATACAGGGAAAGATGTAAAAGAAAGAACAAACATTTAGTTTGTGAATATAACACAGCAACCTCCTAGAAAATCACAATTGCCTGCTTTGTGTTCCCATATAGATCTTTCCTGAGTGAGTGCTGACACTTTTCTACAGTGTTGCTTCAGCACAGTAATCATGTTCAGCCTTGCCCAGAAGCTACAAAGCTTCTACCAACGCAGAATTACACTGCATAGTAGATCACAACCTCTCTAGGAGAACTGCCTTTCTATCAGTTAAACTCTATTATTTTCTTTTTTCATACCACTCTTACTTTCACTCTATGTCTTCAATGTCAGAATTAGTAGCTTCATAAACCAAAACTCTATTATAAATTTTGGTAAAACGGAGACGGAAAGCTTCCCCTTTTCCCAAGTAAGCTGAAGTAGTGGTAGTTCCCATCTCTTTCAGTCCTGCCTATACTTTTACACTTTTTCAGTCTGTGCAGCATACCATGAAAACATCAAACAACTGAGATTAGGTAGTCCAGCAGCGTTTATTGTAAAGCTGGTCCTCTTTACAAGCACCCAGCCCATACACTGTACTTCTGAAGCAAAGCCTGTAAACCCATACACACTATGAGTTGCAAAGTCATGTTCCTCCAGACAAAGCTAAGACAAAACAGATCTAGTGAGTCACCCAACTGGTCTTTCCCAAACCCAGCCACACAAAGTAAATTACTTTGTCAGAAGAAGTGAAGGAACAGACAGGCTGAAGGGTTCAATCCCATGCAATAGATTGTAGTTGCTAGATGCTTTCCTTTGGCATACAAATCCAAACTATGTTACTTGGACACCCACTCAATTATAAGCAATATTCTCCTCAGAAGGGACATTTCAAACCATGTAGGTATTTCTGCAGTTCACTGTGCCCCTGGAAATGATGGCCAAAAAAATTACTATGTTTAACTACCTACTTCTTTATGAGCATTTGATGAAAAAGAGAGGAGAGCTTTATTTTGAAACCTTGATTTGATTTGTGCAACATTTCATGAACAGTTCCTTTTCTCTGCTAAACTATTTCTCAGCTCCTTTAAAGCCTCAGGTTTTTTCTTCTCTGTTCAGAAGTGAAAGGGGGTTATCTACATAAATGCAGCAGTATTTACCACACCAGAAAAGAGGGCTCAGCTCCTCTCCCCCAGCCCTAAAATCTTCATTTATGCTCCACAGTCATATTCTCTCTGCCCAAGAGATCCCCAGAGCTCACCATCAGAATTACATCCTAAAAATTTAAGATGCTTTTAGACTGCCAATTTTACCCAAGATCAGAAAGAGTCAATGCTTGTGCTTCTCGTCCAAAATCACACCAAAAAACACCCCTCTGAGACTGTGTGAAGCTCCCCAGATTTGCAGGGACTGTGAGGATTTTCAAATAATATTGCTACCACCAGAGAAACAGCTAAAGCACAGACCCTATGTGGGAAGCAAGAGTGTGTTTGGCATCAGGTTGGTACTATGGGGTTGATACTATGGGGTGAGTGGCAGATGTGTTTTTCTAACAACCAGCATATTCAAATGATTAGGCCATTAGTTATATAAAGAACATCTCACGTAAAGTAATGTTCCTTCTTTAATGATTCCATTAGAAAAAATATCCAGAGAGATAATCATTATGGATAGGGCTTATGTGAATACTGAACACACTGCAGACTTAATTAGGAAAGGCATTATTAAAAGCCAATGTTTGACAACACATACCATATAGCTGTTTAGCTTCCTAAATATAGTTAGGGTTTTTTGCTGTGTGCGCATTGACGTGTGCCTGCTTTAATTTTAGCACTGAGGATAAGTAAATGACTGAGTTGACAGCTCCAGCCAGTCTCCCAAGTACAGGCAAGGAGGGGCTGATTTCCTGAAGACTAACAGAAAGAACTGAGATTGGCAAAACCAGCAGACATCAATGGCCCCTCACACTGAGGAGGCTTGAAGATACCAGATGTTTTAGAAAGTGCTAACCACCTGTCCTGATGAACAGTCAGGCTGACACAGGGTCAAGGCACATTCAAACCATAGCTGCTTTTCAAAATGCTCAACCATTTGTACCATTTGTACCCATCAATTCTGATAGCAAGCATACGTCAGTCACACTGACAACCAAAATTTCTTCCCCACCTCTCTCATTCCCTGCACACTGACATACTTCACAGCATGCAGAAGCAAAGATCAAACTAAAATACATTGGTGCTTCCTGAAAACGTCTTCAGAGAAGCAATAGGTAACACTTGGCGCTGGTTTATTGGGAGTCTTGATAACGCTGCAGGGCATTAGCACACAGCTAAAATCACAATCCTTTCATAGGTGTACATGCCAGGGGGGCTCTGTAGGGAATGGGTTTGTGTGCTATGGAAACATCATGGAGCGCCTCCAAGACCTGAATGCAGAGGTGGGAGGACGGTGGCAAGGCAAGCTGACATCCACCCTATGGCTCATGGGTAAGTAACCACATGCAAGCAGAGTCAGATTCTGCCCAGTGGGTTGATCTTGCCCTATCTCCTTCTAATCCCTCCTGCTACAGAAAGGTGCCACAAACAGCATGACACAGCATGCACGTGACTCACTGCAAAGTCCCTCAGACCATCTCAAGCTGGTTTGCTCATCACGCCACGCAGTGTGAAAGAACTTCCAAGCAGAACTGCTAAATGTGTTTCCACAACCCCTCAAGCATCTTTTAATATCACCAAGGGATTCTGCTCCAAAGTGTTATAGTGTGATCATCTCACTTCTTCCCTGCCTCCATTGATTTGGACAATTGAGATTTGGTCTAGAAGAAAACACAGCAGTCCAGCAAAAACACTGGCATTCCCAGCTGGGTCTCTTCCCCAGTCATCAACAGTGGCATTGCTTTCACTGGGAAAGAGGCAAGAAGAAGGGACTGATCCCATCCATTGTCTCAATCATCCTTAGGACCCCAAACCAGAACACTTCAGCCATAGCTGGGGCATCTCCACATTCCAAACTGCCTGTGGAGGTGAGATGGAGCCCATTTCAGGGCTCGCACCTTCCAGCTTTTCATGGTTATTGCAGTCATCTTGTGAAATGAACAGCATTACTGATTTCATCATCTTCTGTTGCATGGTCAAAAATTTGAGCTATGAATGAACACTGCTAAAATTGAGATGGATCTTTGAGTTAAACTTGTAAATGTGAAAAAAAAATCCTTATGTTTAGTATAATTTGATCAGTCCTTTTGACGGAGCCCAGCAATTAAAATAAAGATCGTGAATTCCTGACCAGAATGAAATGAGAATCCCTCATAGCTGGCCAAGCACAAAACCTGGCAGTGACCCTCAGCATATTCAACACTGAAGAACAATATCCATTGCCTCAGCAGTGAGAGCTCAGTTGCAGTTTCTCTGTGCATTTCTCCTTAGGTGTTTGAAAAGTGCCCAACATGCTGAGTGCCACCATTTGTTAGCAATCTAGATTTTATGTTCTTTGATTAAGTTTTGGACAAAAATGTGCCATATGATTTACTAGCCAGAAGCCACAAAGATTAACCACACAGGTTATCTTATACTGTTGACTCTACACTGATGTCTTTCAAAAGCTAAGAATATACAGATGTTTTGTAAGACAGCCTGTTTATTTTGAGATACATTCACTGGAATAACACACCTGTAATAACTGTAAAGATTTTTTCAATTCTGATTCTATGCCTCTAGAAAAAGAGCTGAATATTAGAAATCTTTAATGCCTTCAGCTGGAGAACCAGTGGTCTCATGGTGCTGTCTTGGATACAGAAATAGCCTCTGGGTAGTAAATGAACTCTAATTAACTTCCAGTGCATCAGTTTTGATTACCAGTTGTGTGTTTGCTGATATTTGCACTACCAGCAGGTTATCAGTAGCATATCCCTCACCCCATGGAGACTGAATTGATTTAAAGCAGAAGGCTGTTGTCCTGTAAGGACACATCTCCAGAGAAACTGTTGTTTTCATGTCCATTGCTCTGGCCTTCATTCCACAGAATCCAGGCTGCCAGAAGCCTTCTGAATGTTTTGCCTCATCCTATGCCAAATATGCAGCAGCACCTGGATTTCACATCCCGTCTGTCTCTCACCTACTAACAACTTTAACAACTTTGACTTTAGAATCTTTAACTAACATTTAATAATCACAGACACTATTCTTGCTTATTCTGCCCTCGCATACTTTGCACTGTCCCTTTGTCTAATGAGATTTTTAATAGGCATTTAAACTTTGTTATTCCCTCTTCTCATAGAAAGTACGTACGAATGGCCTCTGAGCACTCTGGGACCATTTACTGTTCTTGTACCAACAAGCAAGGGGCTCAAAGATACAAATGTAAGTAAGGAAGAGAAAAGAGTTTACATTAGAGGGGATTTGGCTCCAGAAATCTCATCTGTGTTGTGTTTTGATTGAACAGATACAGAAGAACTCTGCTCTAGTACACTTCTGGACAGTTGTAAATCTAGGGGCCAGAGACTGTATTTTTTCTGCTTGAAAGAAAAACAAAATTTTGCGAGTTAGGGTAGAACGCTGTCATGTTTAAAGTAAGTTTTGGACTGTCTTAAATGGCTATGATCAAAGTCTTGGTTGAGGATGGGTTGAATTAAGATCTGAATTGTCAGCAGGGAGGCCTACAGGTCACCTTTTACATAAGGAGGATAAAAAATAATTACCTTAGTGGAAAAAAAAAAGGGGGAGACTGATATGTAAGTAGGCAGCACCCATTATGTTCCACTGATGTCAGGACAATTCTGGAGGCACTTAATGCTCATGCAGGGACATAAGGGTGTAATGTGAGCTGAACTGAAACCAAGAGAGATCTCCACTTTGTTCAGACTTGATCAGCTGACTTCAGAGGAAAACAATTTCAGAATGTAACAGCTGAAGAGGACAAAAAAGCATTCACCATGATTTTGGTTTTTTTTAGATGAAGCCTGTGTTGAAATAAATCTCTGTTCCTCTGGTTTTCTAGATAAAGGATCTGCTGAATAATAAGCAGAAAGCCCAGTACTTCGTGAAACTCCATGTTATTGCTGGTCAACTGAACACCAGTAGCTTGAATAATACTAGTATAATATATACTTTGACTGGCAAGTCAGGAGAGATATCAAAGGGAGAAAAGGTAAGTGTCCTTTCAGTCTACCATAGCAAGAATACTGCACTCTGTTCCCTCAGCAAGAAGTAGGAAAGTTCTTGCTCCAGTGAGACATCAGGTTGAAGATAACTGTTGGATTATGAAAAACCACAGCTGTGGCCACGAATTACAAGGAGTTCAAGTAAAATTTGAAACCTCACTGGCATCAAAGTTCCCACTAAAACCAGTGAAAACAAAAATCCCCTTTGGACGTCTACCACCACTGAGCGACCCAGCAGGCTAACACAGACTGTTCTAAAGATGTTTGCTAAAATGAATTCATCTTAAATCTGCAGGTGCAAGGGGGAGGGGAGGAGGGGCATTAAGAGAGCTTAGGTGAAGTAAGAGGTGGCATGGGGAGGGAGAAGCCCAGAGTTTGTGCTAGAAATCTGCGTATACTGCTCACACAGAGCAAGCACTGTCTGCAGTGCAGATCCCACCTCCCACCGACAGCCTTTGAGTGATGCAGCAAATAGAGATCTTCTGCATAGATAGAATGCACGAGGCAATTAACCCCGAAAAACTCATAGCAGAGTTCATCATTAGCCCAGCTTATCTGATGTCAGTAAACATCAGGGCAGTCTGATCCCACAGTTTAAAAAATTTGTTCTCTATGGACGATATACTAGATTTTATAATCTAGAATTAAGTGGTCCATTAAGTGTCTGTTAATGGCTTGGGCCTATGTGGAGGCTGAAATCAAGTACTTCTCATGTTTTGCAGTAGATCAGTGGCATCTGAGAAGACAGATCTATTTTGTGTCTTCAATGAGTACACAGTCCATTTGTAACAGGAAAATACCATTGCTGTCTGAGACCTGTTTTCTTCCTGCAGGCTTCAGTACAGTGCAGAATCAGCAACATTTTATTGTTTTAAATATACATATAATATAAGGAAATGGGTTGTAGTCCCTCGAGATTACAGGAGCTGACCTTTTCAGTACAATGACATTTTAAATCATTTCCTGCCAGATTTTTATTAGTACCAGTCATCAGAGCCCTTTCAGGTACACTGCTTTCACTGCAGGGCCTGTCTCTATTTCTCTTCTTAACTTTGCTGTCCTGAAACAAAAGAACATGGTCCTGATCCAAAGTAATTTCTTCCATTTGCCTGATAAGCATTAGAAGCAATCTTTAGCCTCTCCACATTTAAATAGCTCGTGTGTTGGCAGTGGAATGGGGCCTTAGACTCCGTTCAACCTACGTGCTCACTCTGTTGTCATTTCATAATAAGGAATTCACTATCTATTGCCTGGCTTCTTTCAGGATGATCAATTAAGAGTAAGAATCCAAGGAGGAAGTAGGGAAGGAAAACTTTTGCAGGGAAATATTATTGCTTCCAATGGAATTTTGCACATTATTGACAAAGCCATGGACAATGTGGAGCCAACATTTGAAAGCAGCAAAGAGGTGAGCAATAAGCTATATAAGTGCAATGTCAAACTTCCTCTTAAAATAGCTTCACATTGATTGAGGATGACTTACAGCAACTAAACAAACTCTACTAAGTAATTGTGCATCAGCTCAGAGAAGAAACATTCAAAGTGAAAGGTAATAACAAAGTTTCCACAGCAACAGACATACACTCTTCTGCCAAGATGGTCCATGGAGGATTTGGATTCACTGCATTTGAGTGATTCTTTGGAAAATTGGCATTAATGATCAGTGAATTTCACTGAATTCCAGAACAACATGCCAAAAGAAGGAATATCTGGACAGATATCAGACAAGACTTGTATTTAAAGTTGCAATTCCTCTCCACAAAAGGCTAATATTATAAAATCTGGTGATTTTGGATGCTTTGGGTTATTTGATGCCCTGCTTATCACACTTCCTTAAAAGTTCACTTCTTTATATGGTGTTTTTGAAAATATTTTGTTCCTCTGCCCTTTCTCATTGGGAATGAAGAGACAATAAACCTTTCCTCATACACATACTATTTTTTCTGTGACTATACAATGACAAACTCTAACTACATGCCAGCATAGCACCAGGACAAGAGTGGTACCGTCTCAGCCATTACAAGGCACCACCAGCCACACAAACGAAAAAGAACCTGTAATAACTGAGACTTGCACAGTAACTCAGGAAGTATCTTATAAGAATTGGCATTTATTCCATGTTCCCAACTAAAACATATCTTATTTCAGAAAACCATAATGTCAGTCCTTCAAGATAATGGAAGATACAGCCAATTTACATCTTTCATAGAGGTAAGGATACCAAAAAGCAATTACACAAATCTATTTTATATATTATTTAGTATTAATATGTAATTTCACTTTTCTTGTTAAACCAAAACAGAAAACTGGTCTGGGAATTGATTTACAACAGGACAACAGGGCTTACACAGTCTTTGTTCCATGTAATGAGGCTTTGAGCAATATGAAAGCTGAGGCTCTGGATTACCTGCTTTCGGCAGAGGTAAAATCTTTCTATAACACAAATCTTTCTCAGATATTAGATACATAGGAGCTGCATACATACATTGTCCAGTGTTCATCTAAACTAGGTCCCTAAGATCAAGGTTTAAAGCAGTTTCTAACAATTAAAGAACATGAGGATTTGGGGTCTCCCATCGCATATAATGACAACAATCCTCCACACCAAGCCCCCAATCCTCTGCTCTTTCCCAGACATCACTGCCTGGACAGCCACAGAGCAACGCCCCAAAACTTCTCCTGAAAAGTGTCATCCCTGGTGGGAACAGTCAAGGGGAGCGGACGCCACAAGGGCCCCATTAGATGGGATATACTGATGGTGGGGTCCCAGGGGGTGGATATCGGTGTCCTGCCCCCTGGACACCTCCTGCCTCTCCCAACACACATGCAAGTCACGGAAAGCCCTTGCCAAAATAAAAGATTATGTAGGAATGAGGGTATGGAATGCCAGGGTGCATGCCATAAACTGAGCACCACCACTGACCCAGGAGTTTCTGGTGCACCAGCCAGTGATGATGTTCTCATCCCCACGTCCTGCCAACAGGCCAGGCTGGGTTTGTGTAGCCCAGTTTGGCCTAAAATGGCCTGTCTTCTGCATTGGCAGGGTTCATGGAAGTTGCTGGAACTGGTCCGATACCACGTTGTCTCCAATACTGAGGTGAGCACAGCTGCTTTACCAACCCAGGATGCGAGAGCAAGAACCACTGTTAGGGGGTATTGTCAGGACTGCAGACACAAGTCGCAGGAAAAGTACTTTCTTCCACTGAAATCAAGCTCTCTCTGAGCCTATGCTGAAGAAATTAGTCTTCTGCTTTTCAGAAAAAGCTGCTTTTGTCATCCTCTAAACAAACACCCTGTTTTTCCCGGGGTAAGTTCATCCCCACCTCAGATACTGTCGTGGAGAAGGAAGGAAAGAAGTGGTCATATCTTCAGTAAAAGATCCCACTCACAGCATCTGAGGTGGAGGTCATTTCCAGCACAGAGCAGGATCCACAGGCATGAGATCCAAGGAATACCAGCACTGCCATTTCTGCAGTGGTCAGTGGTTGCAAACAGCTATTTTTAGGGAGAAGTGTTAGCTTTACTTAGACGGGTTGCTATAATTAGAAAAAAAATTAGTATTCTTTTGAGCATCAAGCTCTTCACATGGAGCAACCAGCAAGCTCAGTCACAATTTAATGACATTAATTTTGTTATACAAGCAGGTTAGTCAATGCAAGACTGTCCACATTGATAATAGGGTCATAATCTCACCCCAGAGAAGGTCTTCCTTGAGAAATCTGTCCAGATTTGAAAAAAGTAATGTTATTTAACTTCTTTCAATCTGTTTATATTGCTTTCAGCTCGAGGTTGCCAGCCTTGTCTCAATAAAGCACATCAGAAGCATGGCAAATCAGTTCATTTACTTTAACAGGACCAGCACTGTAAGTGACAGCTTTCACCTGTGAACAACTCACTCTGATCGAGGCAATGGATCACAAGAAGGGGGAATAAAAAAGCCAGGGGGGTGGGGAGAACATTAGCAGTGGAATTTCTTGCTATAATGAGGCAGGAATTTTCAACTTGCCATTCCCACCTACTGTTAGCATTAGTATTATAAAGGATGCGGGGCAAATGATTGGTATATAAGGACAGCCTGCAGGGGTTCCTTCCTTACACATTTCACAATCGATTTCACAGTCCAGAAATTATCCTCATTTATGCACTGCCTAATTAAAGAAAAATAAATAAAAATCTATTCAAAATATTTAAATTATTCTGTTACATGGTTTAGTTATTTTTAACACTTTTCAGTGCACACAAAGATATGCTTTAATTCTCTTTACTATTATAGTGTCTGAACCTGAGGTACCTATTCAGCATATTTTTAAAGGTGTTAATTTTTCAGTACTTTTGCAAAACCAAACCAATCTGTTATGTTAGCTTCCTTTTGTTCTTTGGTAGAGATGCACCTATGAAATTTCTTGTAAAGGCAGAACAGTTACAGGAATAAATGCATAAGGAATACTTATTAGTTTTTTTCTCTCCTGTGATTTTTTTCTCTCCAGAAAGAGTGCCAAAGCATGTTTATTCCCACTGAAATCATCAGTAGTCTTTTCATTTTGCCCAGTCTATCAGTCACCAGTTCCACAGGCAAACAGTGCAGATTCACAGGAAAACTTTGGATACCTCTGTTTTAGATCAATATTCAAGACAATGCACAATGTATGTGTGCTTCTTGCATAAACAAGCATAATAAAAATCAGATAGCTGATTAAAAAGAAGTATTACTAGAAAATAACTTAAAAAAATTAAAATTATCAGAAATGGGACGCTGTGAACATTTTATTACTTATGATAATATATTGTTTTATAGGGACAAGTGTTGGTGAGTGGAGAAAAAATGGAAGAAACAGATATTGTTGCAAAAAATGGTCGCATTTATACTCTTGAGGGCATTCTTATCCCACCTACAATTGTCCCAATTCTACCACATCGCTGTGATGAGACAAGAAGTCAAGTCACAAAGGTAAGAGTTATGGATTCATTGCAATTCTCTTAACAGTTCCATACAAGTCACTCTAGCTTCCTCTTCACCGGCTTTCTCTGATATCATCCATTAAAAAGGGGGATTTTTGGAAATTAATATATCAAGGATGCACAACCACCAGGCTAGCAGTACTGCACAGATGCAAAGAATTTGCATATAGGGAACTCATATGAACACATCCCATACCCTTTTTAAAAATCTAATTGTTGCAGTAACTCCTGGAAATATGTTATCTCTCCAGTCCAACTCTGTCCTCCAGTTCCTGAATCCCATCTGTGCATACAAATACATGGAAGCAGTGTCAAGTTCTCAGGGAAACCACTCTAGATCAATATTTTCACTTCCACTAAATATGCAGGGAAAGGAGACAGCAAATTAAAATATGAACACAATAATTCATTTTATATTTATATATTAGAAACGTGTCATTATAAGAAGCCACAATTTGCCCTAGCCCTGCTCTATTCCAGAAACAAAACTCTTTCATATTTAAAAGGGTGGATTTTGACATACCTTCTTTAGTTAGGTAACACAGTACAGGCCTTTTTTTGGTAACATTCAGATACTATTTCTGGTAAGAGAATGGACTATCAGACCAAGCTTTTCATTTGCAGTAAGCATTTGGCTCCAGTGAGCTGTTACTGCACCATGTTCAAGCACATATCTGGGCCAGTAATAGTTCCGGTACAAAAGGAAAACGTTTATTGTCTTAACTTACAACAGTCCAGAACCACAGCCTTGAAAGAGGTTCCCAGCAGAGCTGGACAGTATCAAAACGTAATGAAGAAAACACAAGCAGTAAAGATCTATTACCTCTGGCAATAACTACAAAGTGCTGAATGTGTAATATAATCATAAACCAGGGAGAGATCCAAGAAGCAATCTCTGATACAAAAAGCAATCCACACACAGAATACTTCATTAATCTCAATTCCTTGCCAAAAACCTGCCTAAAAATTATGTCCAAAACCAATCAAGCCTAAAGCAACATTGAGAAAAAATTATTCAAAGACAAAACGGTGTCGGTCACAAAAATTATTCCCCAAACTGAAGTTAGGCACTTCTGTCAGCTTTGAAGGCTTCATGCATAGTTTAAAATATAGTCACATATTCAAGGCTTTAAGCAGAGCACTGCTCACCAGGAGAACACCAGACTGGAGTGATAGCTTTTGCAGTTCTTACTTTGCACCAAGAGGTTTCGTCACTCTCAGAAAATACCACCAGGATTAACACCACCTCAGAAATACTATTTGTATTTAAAGAGTTAAAAGACACAAATCATGTAGGAAGTGGTAGGTCTACACACTTACAAGAACTTTACATCCCTAAAGATGATCAGGCTAACACATACATATCTGTGTAACCATACCCGAATACTGAAAGCTGCAGCTGAGTCTCACTGAAGGACTGCAGTGCTTTTTCTTTGTGTCACAAAGAGCACAGGAGAGCCAACAGGTCTGCAGTACCTGCCTGATGTGTGGACTGTGGCCAATTTTGATAACCTCTGACAAGAGGTGCTCTGAACAATGAAGTAGTAGCTGACTCCAGCTCTCTGCTCCACCTCCTCCCAGAGGTCATGGCCCTCCTGGCAGATTTGATAGAAAGGAATATATGTCCGTGCTTCAGTTATTTCAGTGCAAGGACAGTATACCTATTGATGAAAATAGGCAAATCTGACCTTACATGGAAGTGCAGATGCTTTTCTCAGTCTACCACTGTGACATGGCAGAAGAGAGAGATGGGAAGGCTGTCCTCAGGAAAAGCAGGGAGCAGGTACACACTGATGACTGAGGCCATTCCAAGTGGAGAGAGGGAGTAAGTAGGTGACACCAAGTGGCACTGTGTAGCAGGGAGAGCAACACCAACAGAGAGAAACATTGTCCACAACAATTAGCCAGGTTTTTAAGTTCTAAAGGAGCAAAGAAACACTTGTAGGGATTTTCAGAAGCACAAAGGAAGACAAGAGCCTAAGTCAGCTTCAGACATGACTACACAGCTTATAAAAGAGCTTTTGTAATGTCCAACTGTATTTGCCAAAATACATTTGACCCACAAACCTTTAAAACCTAGTCATCTCATTGTAATCGCTCAACAATATGATGCATAGATGCTTTTGTAAGTCTGATTCTTTATTTCTTTAAGTGCTGTACAACAGGAAGGACTACTAAATCCAAGTACCTGATTCTTTCCCCACAGTTCTAGTAATAAATCAATGTTCAATTAATGATTTCTTGTTCAATGACTATAAAACACAGTGATGGAACCCAATGGATGCTGGCTCTAGGATTCATGCTAATTCGATTGAAAAACAAGACACTGGTAGTCACAAGCACCACAGCTTTGACAAACTCCTTATCCATGCTCTGAAAACTTGACCTCTCTAAAGTTATTGTGTGTTGAACTTGTAGAGAATTCACCTTTAAAACAACTACTGGAGTTTATATCTCTTCGGTGCTGTAATTGCCAGTATCTGTCACCACCACATGGTGATAAATTAGCTAGTGGGGAAAGGTAACAAAAAGGTGAAGACATAAAAATAGCTATGTATCACTGGATTATGGTGGAGTACAGGATCTATGATATGGGAGCAAAGAATATTTTTCTCTTCACCACCTATACACAAGACAAATTTGTGTTCATACTGACTACATAAAAGGCTCTATTAATTTGTGGTCTTCCAGGAAGAAATAAAAAATTCTGATAAAATTTAAGTATGCAAACTGCACTAGACTCTCAGACCACATTAGTTAATTTGAGTAGAGGACACCAGTGCATTCATGCCCCTGTTTTCTTCTGTTGATGAAGCGTCACTTTCTTTAAAAGCAGGGAGTGGGGGAAGGACAAATAGAGGTGGAAAGGGGAAGGTGGAAATGAACAACTATTCCACAAAAATCAGACAGCAGCTATAGCCTTGGTGCTGCTCTTCAGATCCAGATTCATGCTGTAACACTTAAAAGTCATAGAACAGATGTAGTTAAAATTTACAGGGCATCCATAGGCATGCATCTCAGCAGTTGGAATAACAACTTTTCAAATTACTCTCCTTATTGTTTCCATCTAGGGTGTCTGTGCAGGTTGTTTACCACATACATTGGCTCCCTGTCCACAGGATTCAAAGCCTGTCGTAAGTGACATTTCCTGGCAGATTCATCAGCTGTACAAAATGCATAAAGGGAAGGCATCCCCATATGTTGACTACTGCTCTCCCACTATAGCAAAAGAAACATATATGAATACAGGAGACTGCATAAAATTACAGATATAGACGGTACTTTAACCTCTTTTTGGCAATGACTGAATCATCAGGTAATTTCAGCATTATTTTGTTTGCTGTTGCAAGACCCCCCATATACTTCATAGAAGCTTTAATTTGTTTCTTACGTGAAGTAGGTTCTATTTCAGCAGAAGAGAGAGGTAGGGAATGAGAATCACTATGATGATGCTTTGAGAGATAGTAAACTGGATATGTTTAAATTAGACCTCACATCTGTTAAAAATTTCCTTTTGATTAAGCATTTTCCCTGAAGTAATAGTCTGCAGACACAGGTTCAGGAAGGATTGAAAATCTTCCATCTGCTTTGCATCTAAGAGATGCAAATCTGGCTGCATGTTTCTCCACATACAAAATTCAAGTCTAGCTACCACAGGAACTTTGTTCCCCACATTATAAAAATTCACTGGTAGTAGTCCTGTAAGTATTCAGTAACAATAAAAAGAAAGTTCATGTCATGAAAAAATACATCATTTCATTAGATTTTAAAATACAATGCTAGTAAGGTGCCTTCTGTTCTCTGGTTAAATTATGTTTCCGTGTCAAGACTATCACACAACTTTGTGTCACTTAGAAATTTTAATACTTCCATTTTGTGCATGTTCCAGCCTTTCTCCAAACGGAGATGCATTATTGAACGCCCAACCCTTCAGAAAATCGGCTGTGCTAGAGACTGCAATATAACAATAAAGGTATAGAGTTATGGTTCCTTAAGGTGAAACATATACAAAAGCTTTCCAAAATATTGCCTTATACATTCTGAACTTTCCTTTTGGAGTTGCGAGATGTTTGGAGATGTCCATGTAGCTTCCATACACTTCTACAGCAGGCTGAGAGGAGCTACTGTAAACATTAGAGCTAAATATCTGGCAAATTCCAGAGAGGTTTTTTTAGTTGTCATACATTATTAACAACAACACACTCCTACTCTGCAACACAGGAGTTTTCACACAGGTCTCCAAGCCCAGGTGTCTTTGTTGCCCCATGTAGCTTCACCCATGAAGAACAGCTTGGTCCCTCCTGGTCCCAGCCACTTCTCTCCCAGGACTTCGCATGGTATTGGATAACAATGAATGGGAAACACAAGAACTGCCCTTCAACTACTGTTTGACAAGGCTAGTTCTCTAGTCATTAGCCCCTGAGAAGTACTTGCATCTTTCTCGCTCCTGGAGTTATTAAATAGGCTTCTGCACTTCATGAGCAGCACTTAGTAACAACTAGATAAGTCTAAAAACTGTAAGCCTTGAAAGCCTTTTGCTAGTTCCTATTTCCCTTATATTGCACATGTAAATGATTTTTTTTTTTTAACACACTTTCTGTGCTCTTGATAAATAAATAGATCAAGCAGCCAATTCATGAATAAAACAAAAGATGCAGCTGAAAAAGCCATTTAGGGCTGTGTGGTGGCTAAATCCCACACTGGTGCAGAGGGGAAGGAGGAAGATTAAAGCAGCATATCTGTCTGTCACAGCATCTCCCTGGGGTGAAACATCTTCAAGTTCCTGATCTCAGATGCAAAGGATACTGCCTGTCTCCCTATTGCACTGCACTCCCACTGGCAAACATGAGAGTGCACACAATATGAGCAGACACACACAGTCATGTTTGTAAGCAGGGACAGAACAGGGGTTTCTAACACTGATGAGTCTGATAAAAACTGGGGAGGGATCTGGTGATCTGTGCATCCCCTTCTTGGGCTGCCAATATCCCTCTTGGATTTAACAAGGCCATTGCAGAGGTGGTTCTGGTCCAACACAGTCCTTTTCAGAGCCAGTTATCCCTACAGGCCTTTGCCAGAGGGGCAAAACATGATGGAGAGTTGTTTTTTGTGCACTGCCTCTATGCTAAGGCACTGGAAAAGAGGATATTTGCTTTATTTCACAGGAACCAAAATGCTGCAAAGGTTTCTTTGGCCCTGATTGCAGCCCATGTCCAGGAGGTTTCTCCAAACCCTGCTCAGGAAACGGGCAGGTAAGCATCCATCAGCAACCTGTACTCCCAGGAGAGAGGAACAGGCTGTGCCCCAAAAGTCCCTGGAGCACTTCTGCACAAGAGGAATGCTGAGTTCCACAAGAGCTCTCCCTTCCATTTATGTCCAGTGATGGCTGTGAATTTCAGGTTCAGTTATATGGAGGAAGGGAAATGAATTGGGCCCCTCTCAGATGTTCCAATTGCAGATTTCTGTGGTTCCCACACACAGCACACAGGCAAGGCTGGGTAACCCATTCTCACACTTTTAATTTGCACAACACAGAATAATGACCCAGCTCGCTATTCTCACCTTAAAATCGTAAAAGAAGGTAGAATACATAGCAGCAAAGGAAAAGCTTAAGGAAAGATTTTGCTTTGAAGCATCCTTATTATCAAAGCTGAGGTTCTTCCTGAGAGCCTGTCATAGTCATAACATGTGCAGGCATATACCCTTCTCCCAGAGAAGAGACTAAAGACTTGTTTAAATCTACACATAGCAATCACCTCTCTTCCATATCGCAGTGCATGGATGGCCTGGATGGAAACGGGACTTGTGTTTGCACTGAGGCATTTCAAGGCTCACACTGTCAATTCTGCTCAGATCCTGGCAAATATGGACCTCAGTGTGACAAAGGTAAGTACAGCAGTACATCCTCAGTATAAGAGCACAGGCTATTTCTTTCAGACCCTAGGAACATTAGGTAGGTAGGTAGGAGTTAACTGATCACTAAACAGTACCTGTGGCAGATGAGCCAGAGGTCTCTGGGGTACTTTCATTTCTTATTTTAAAGGGACACAGTCAGTGTAAACCTTCTCACTGACTTAACTGGGCCTTTTGCATGGGGCATACCTTGCTTTACACTCATTTATTGTCCTTTTAATTTCTGTCTTATTCTTTTAATTGAAAAGAAAATCTTTCCTATCCTGCTCCCATCTGGTATTGCCCACAACAGAACAGATTCTGCCTGAAATGACAAACATATGTAATCTAAGAACAACTAGGTTTATAAACAGATTGTGTTTAGGACCATCCTTACCAAATAATTTCTGATCTATTGAACAGTTTTTAGTTCTACAGTCATCTTCCATATACTGACAGATTTAATCCTGCTAAGTCAAACCATGATACATTTGAGAGCCTACTGCATATACAACAGCAAACATACATATATTCCCCATCTACAAAATCATTTTTAGTCTACTTTCCTATGAGACAGCCTATCATTCATGAAGCCCAGCTCACCTGAGGGCTCAGAGGTATATGTTAAAAAGCTGAGAGACAAAGAAAAGCTGGTATTTCCTAAGCTCCAGTCCCACCAAAGTAGTAATTTTTTGCTTAAGTAGTCACTACTGGCACTAATTTGGATTGCACAAATCTTACCTGCTGTGTCCTTTGGGCACATTGCTGGGCCTCCCAGCAGCACTAATCAGCCCAGCCCCAGCAAAATGCTGGTAGGTCTGTGCTGCTGCTCTGTGCACCAGCCCAGCACTGTGCAATCTGTAGGATTGTGGGCTCAGTATTTAAAGACTTTCCATATCACTGAAAGTACAGCAAAAGTTGTCCAATGAATAACTTTAAACTTAATAGCCTAGGATATAACATTTTGCTCCTACTTCTCTGAACTATTTTGAAATTCATTGATAGATAAGTGCATTGTAAAGATACAATAGGTTTTAAATAGTTACCCATAAAACACACCTGAAAATACATGGAATGATTAATAAATTATAAGTCTCCCATCAAAGTGAGATTTAGAAAATACAAAAGTTTAGATTCCTGAAAAAGTAGAAGGACCTGATTTGTAAAAAATGCTGTTAGGATAAATGCTTTTTATCACTGTGGAACTGCACATTTTAATTTATCTCTGATAGAGTGCCTCTGCATTTATGGAAAGTGTGATAACCGAATAGACAGTGATGGGATCTGTATTCCTGGATCATGCAGAATTGGATACACAGGGAAACTCTGTGATAAACAGATTGTTTTCTGCGAGCCCTCCCTACATCTCTGCCATGCACATGCAGACTGTCAGCTTAGTGATGGCGCAGTGAGGTAAGTCAGTAACTTGCATCAAATTAATATTAACAATGCTGCAGCTCTTTTCCATGTGCTTGATCACAACAGTGCCTGGCAGGAGTCAACATCAGCCACTGCAATACTGCTATGCATCAAATTAGCATAATCCTGCACCACATCGACCTTGAGTTGTAAGATAGTAATTAAGGCTTCTCAATGCCCTCTCCTGTACCTTATATTTAACACTGAAAGATAGATGCATACAGATTGCATCCTTGTTAAGAAGGTTGCCTTCCTACCAACATCTACATAGGCTCTTAGGAACCTCTTATTTCTAGCAATCCCTTGGTGATTTAGGAGTTTGAGCCTTGCTGAAAAATAATGAAATTGTCAAGCAGTTTGGGGATAGATATCTCCCTCTGTTCAGCTCAGGTAACTTTTGCACGCCATTTCAGACTTCAGCACAGGTTCCCCAGTCCTGACAGGACTGGCCACAAACCCCTGTTATTGCTCCAGCTGCCTTGCACTTGCCTCAAGCTCACCTTCACATGCAGCAAGTTTGCCTCTTGACACACTGTACTCATAATGAGCCATGACAGAAAGCAGAATGAGGGCTGCTGCTGAACTTGAGTACTTAACTAATTCCTTCCAATATAGGTTAATCCTGGGGGGAGCACAAGGAAACAGGGGGCTCATTGTCTTGCATGCATTTCAGGGAGAGAGCTATTTTCTGTGTCACTGAAAGAAAGAGCATAACCAGCTCATAAATAATTTAGAGCTATTAGCTCAATTTTGAAACAATCACCTCTGTTCAGAATTAGTTTCACTCCCTATCTCGTACACAGAGAATGGATCCTTGATTTGACTCATTTAACCCAGTCAACATTTTGATAAAAAACATAATGTACACACTTGAGCTACTTGCATCATGAATTCAAGGTTACCAAGTTTAAGCTGCCTATAAATAGCATGTTACAGTGGAAAACAATTGCTTTACTTTAGAGCTGTCCTACCACATTTAACACCTCCCTCCTCCTCTTGTCTCTATAGCTGTGTTTGCAAACCTGGCTATGAGGGAGATGGCTTGAGCTGCAGCAAAGTTGATCCTTGTGCTACTTTAAACCCTGGTGGCTGCAATATCAATGTAAGTACATGCTTTCCCCATAGAACCTGACACCATAGAAAAGTAGGAAGAGAGGACAGTTTGGCCACAAACTTTTGCAGAACAGTCGCAGTTTTCATTGGAGTTCTAGGCTCTTTCCCCAGGTAGCAGCACTGCTCTGGCTTGGACAAGCCTTACATCTAAAGCCAGATGGCACTTAACTGTCCTGAACTGATGCCTCTGCATCTCCCCCTAGGCTGAGTGTATTCAGACACATCCAGGAGAGCATACATGTGTTTGCCAGGCAGGATGGACAGGCGATGGAAGGGACTGCTCAGCCATCAACAACTGCCTGCTACCCATCATGGCAGGGTGCCACGAAAATGCCACCTGCATATACATTGGGCCAGGTCAGGTAGGTCCTCACATTCATTGCCATCTTAGGTGCTAGTCCTCAATCCTTTTCCTCTGCCAGCATTTGTGCTTCCTAACCTGTTTTCTTCCCCAAAAACTCCTCTCCCTCACAGCCACAACATTATTTCCACATGGTGCTCTTTACTCAAAGCAGTCTCCTTCAGTTCCTATCTCAGTGCTCCCTTCTTCTTATGTAGGAGTGCTCTGGCAGCAAATACTTTTTTAGTAAGTACATTAGTAGATGTCAGGTATAAAGGTCTTCTGGAGATGTTAGTCAGTGTCATTCCACTGAAGTCAATGCTAAGCTACACAGAAACACAAAAACTAATTCACTGCGTCTAGGATATGCACACTATTTTAATCATTTTAATGAATTGCTGTGTTTTATTGAAATGACAGAATGACTGCAAGTGTAAGGATGGATTTCAGGGGAATGGAATTGAATGCACACCCATAAACTCATGCCTGGAACAAAATGGAAAATGCCATCGTCTGGTGAGTAATTAATCATTCCCTGAACAAAGTGTTCAGATACATATCACGCCTCACCTCCTGCGCACACCATAGAATTTAGTTGCCATTTCAAGCCTGCAATTTCTGTTTGAGAAGGCACTTTGCAAGCGCTGCTACAAGCACCAAAAATGCTGTGTGAACCACGTCAGTATGGTACGTGAGCTGAGGACAGACTGCAAGGGCTGCTCCCAAATCTGCCTGCACAGAAGGACTATCTCAAGCCTGGAATAAATAAATGCCACTTCTCTACCAGCAACAACAACTTGAATGCACCAGCCTGTTGGGATGTTTACCCAAGTCATGCTTCTCTACCCAGGCATCTGTCAGCTTTATCAGTAGCTGCATGTGCTTTGCTGTGCCCTGTGGTGCACACCAGCTTCAGGTGGGGCACAGGGACAGAACTAAAGTGAGGAGCACTGGGGAGCAGCGGATGGATCTGCCATAGTTGGATGGAGGAATGGGCCCCAGTTTATGTAGGGAGGAAGTAAGGAAGTAAGAAAAGGTGGAGCAAGTGGTTAGATTCCTACAGACCTAGTGCATGGTGGGTAGGTGAGGGCCCTTGACTGATGGAGTGTGTCCTATAGGAGGGTGAGGATATCCATGGAAGATGGTACAAAGATCCTTTGTAAGTTTATGTTTGTATAGAAATGCATTCCAGTAAGAGGCTTTACAAGTCATCCTTGCTCGAGTGGTCTCTCGAGTATTTGACAGATTCTCTCTCTTTCTGGTTCAAAGGCAACTTGTCAGTTTGAGCCTTCTCATGGCTGGGAGTGTGTGTGCCCAAAGGGCTACGAAGGAGACGGTAGAATATGCTACGGAAATGCTGCAGATGTAAGTAAGATGGCCACTTTCTCTGAGCACAGGACCTACTGCACAGTTCTCACACTGGATCTTAACCAGAGAGATAGCAAAGCCTTCATAAACAGTTAGAAAAATATCATAGAATCAACTAGGTTGGAAAAGACCTCTGAGATCATCAAGTCCAACCTTTAACCTAACACCACCTTGTCAACTAGACCATGGCACTAAGTGCCACATCCAGTCTCTTCTTAAATACCTCCAGGGACAGTGACTCCACCACCTCCCTGGTCAGCCCATTCCAATGGCCAATCACTCTTTCTGTGAAGAACTTCTTCCTAATGTCTAACCTAAACCTCCCCGGTGCAGCTTAAAACTGTGTCCTCTTCTCCTACTGCTGGTTGCCTGGGAGAAGAGACCAATACCCACCTGGCTACAACCTCCTTTAAGGTATTTGTTGAGAGTGATGCCCATCAGTGCTATCTGCAAACAGTGTTCCAACAGGAGTCACTTGCCTAATACTGAAATGATCTGTTGTGATTAAAAACAGGCCTAAAGGATCTGAGCATACTTCCTGCTTAAAAAAAAATTGAAAAATGCTAATCCCAGAGTCCAAACCTGCAAAAGTGCCAAGCACTCACCTCCCAGCTGGGAGCAGCAAGCAGGCAGCTCTTCTGAAGTCCTGCCCTGAAGTCTGTCTCAATGGAAATGATCAATTTATCATGTTAAAACAAACCATGCTGACCCACAGGCAGATAAAACCAAAGCAAGTAAATTGGTGAAATAAATATGCATTTAACAGTGCAGGAAAAATGAAAGTGTTCTCTGTCTCAGCCACTGGCAATAGTCTTACGTGACTCTCAGCAATATCTGCCACCCCTGCTCATATTATCATCTATCTCTGTTTTAAGTACTGTGACAGAATAAAGGCTGTCTACTCACAGGGTGATATGTAAGATGCTGTGCAAACACCAACCAAAACAAAATAAATTCCAATTTATTTTGCATGGAGTTAAGAAAATATTTAGGTTTAGAATCCCTGAAAATTAATGCTTAGCTTGGGGTCAGTACACAATACATATCAAGGCCAGGTACACTTAACATTACCAGAAAGTATCAGAATTAAAAAAACACTGATGTCCTCCCTTTTCAGACACACTGAAAACCTCATCCTCCATGTTAAATCAGACAGGCCAGACACAGTGGGTTACACCACAGGCAAGAGTACTTTGGTACAGCTAATTATAGCTTAACTACTCATTACTCTCTTTTCCTCTGTCTAATCAGGAGCTATCTACTCTGTCAGAAGCAGCTGCATTTAACCAGTGGGTTAATGTAAGTACAGTTTGTGGCTACTTTTTTTTTGTATGTTCAAGTTTGCAGAAATATATGAACCTTTTAGGCTTTAGAAATGGGAACCTCACAGCAATATTGCCATCAGAGAGTAGGAGCTGAAGATCTAGAGAGGCATCAGAGTGCCTATCCTACCAGTCATGGAGGGCTTGATCATCTGTTTCCCTATTTCTGCCTGAAAAACAAATTCTGAACTCAAATTCAGGCAAGTATGGAAGCTCCACAGAGCTAGTTACAAGCCCATTCACTGAGGCAGGGGGCTACATAAGCCATGAGTAGCTTTGTAGGTAAGTACACTGAAGCCCAAATAACCAGCAGCAGGGTGTGAGCAGAGACTGAACCTGCCCCAAAGTGGCTCCTTCCAACTTCTTTCATTCACTAAAATTACAAGTGGAGAGGGAAGGCATTGCCTTCATTGTGCCCATGGAAGGAAAGTGCAATTGTGTGGCTGGTCAGTGTGCTGCTGGCACAGCAAGCAAGGAGGGAAAAACTCATTCTCTGTAGGCTTCACTGAGGTGCAGGAAATAAGCATTAAAATGGTCTGGTTTGAAAGAGACCTTTAAAAGCCATCTAGTCCAACCTCTCTGCCATAAACAGAGACATCTTCAACTAGATCAGGTTGCTCAGAGCCCCACCCAACCTGATCTTGAATGTTTCCAGGGACAGAGCATCTACCATCTGAGTAACCTCTTTCAGTGTTTCAACCACTTTCATTGTAAAAAAAATGTCTTCACTATATCTAATCTAAATCAACCCTCTTTCAGTTTAAAACCATTATCCCTTATTCTTTTGAGGAAGGTCCTACTAAAAAGTGTGCTCCATCTTTCTTATAAGCTCCCTTTAAGTATTGAAAGGCTGCAAAAGCCCTCCCTGAAGCCTTCTCTTCTCTACAATGAACAACCTCAATGAAGGAAAAGATTAACTTGTTTGCCTCCAGATTATGGAAGAAATGCCAAATTAAATTTTAAAACCCAAAGTTCTGGATAGACTGATTGTCACAATCCGCTTCCTATTTTCACATGTTATCATCTATTACTGGGCCAGCAATAACATTAGAGGTTCTATCCCACTGTCATTGGCACTGTATGAATAAAGACCAAAACCAGTTTCTCCCAAAAAGGGCCTAAAACCTAAATATAAGAAGTGCATAGCAAATACAGGGTGAACAAAAGAACAGTGATGTTTTAATGAATAACATCAGAAGGAGAACTCATAGCACATTAGTTGCTTTCATGCTTTTCAAAGTCGGATGGCTTGGGGATCATTAAAACATGCAATTGCAATGAACACCTCAGGGATTTGCTTAAAGGAGAAGCCAATGTGGCTAAATCAGGGCCGTTGTCTGTCTGGCTCTGAGCTCAGATTGCAACACTGGATACTGTATAGAGAAGCTAAAGCATTTAAAGAAGTGGGCACAAAATGCTGTTCACCTCCTAATGTGCTCTTTAGATAGCGAGAGGAAAAATTCAGAGGGGAGATCTTGTATCATCTATTGAAACAGGAACATAGAAATTTCTGCTGCACTTCAGAAAAGTGGTATCACTTAAACTAAACAATGGTAACTACAAACATGAGCAAAATAGGGAGCTAGATCCATTTCTGGGGGTTTTAACTTCATAGTTAAGCAGGAACATCATATTTACCACTTGTTATAACCAAATATTTTTCTTGCTTGTCAGGAAGAATGAGAAGGGGAAGTTTGGTTGCTATTTCTATATTTAAATATTTGGAAGGTGGCTGGGATGATGGCTGGAAAGAAAGATGATCTTAACAGAGACAAAATTCCCAGCTATTTAAGGGAGCTGATTCCCTTCTTGACTTAAAACCCAATATGGGTAATGAAGGACTGTCCAAAAGAAGGCAGCTTCCAGGAAGCATACCAGCTGCAAAGAGGTAGAACCCAAGCTCATATTGCTCCCTCAAGTTTTGCAATATCAAAAATGGCAAGTTGTGGAGCCTGTGAAAAGTTTGGAGAACCCCATCTTCAGCAAGATCATATTCAAATCTTTTGCTCTCCTTTTTTTACTACACACACACAAAAAAAAATCCACACAACTGGAAAAATTCTCTCCCGTGAGGCTTTCTCCATCCTTAAGGCAGATACAAACATATGGAAGATGAACCAATTCATGCATACTACAGAGCTCACAACTCCCATCTAATATTAGAGCTATCAGCAGCAAGCTCCACTGCATTGCTAGTGGGCTCAAATAATTCTTGAACTTCATCTTGAAAATCTGAGCCATGTTAAATAGTCTTCTTCCAAATGGGAACATTGTGTTGTGAGAGTTTCTTATTTCACGGTCCATAATCTTTCTATCTATTAAATAGCATGGAGTACACTGTAAGAGTAAGCTACTTGAAGTTATCAGTAACTACTAGTATTTATCATCTTGATTATTATTTTTTAACATTTGAGTGCATAATATAGAATCCAAGAGACAGATTAACTTTTGTGGGAGGCAGGTTATGTGTTTCATAATAAAAAATAATTCTGACCTAAACATTATTTCTGCCCTTTAAATGCTGCAATCTATTCTGCAAAAAATAGACACTTGTTTACCACTTTTGTACAGCTCTAAGTACTATTGTTCAAGTCATTGCTCAGCATAATAATTTTTCCTTCCTAGGCTGGTCACAAAGAACGTCACATACTCCACCTTGCTAAAAAGTCACCACCTGTTAATTATAGACTGTCCTTAGGATGAATTAGTTTTTCCTCTTTACTTTCATGCAGGAGGCCAAGATAAACTCAGTGTTGTCCACCACCTCAAACCTAACTGTCCTCGTGCCTTCTCTGCAAGCAATTGAAAACATGGATGAAGATGAGAAAGCTTTTTGGATGTCAAAAAGTAACATCCCAATTCTATTGAAGTAAGTTACTGGTTTGGGGTTTTGGGTTTCTTAATTAATTGCTTTTTATGCCAAACGTAAAGCCTTTGGTTTGAAGCCACTAGAGCAAGACAGGTTTTATGATTTTAAAGGAAGGACATAGGATTCCTCTTCTTGATACAGCAGTATAAATCTTTGTAGCAAATCCACTGGAAAGAAAGGCATAATTTGTATTACAAATTCAGAAATGTTTAAAGGCCAAGCTAAGATCAAAACATAGCTGAACTAGATATTGTTCAAACCAATCATGATTAAAAACACGGTTCTAGGTAAACTAAGCATATTTATCTGAGAATAAAAAAAAAAGGAGAGAGAGAGAAAATATAAAACCTTCAAATCCAGTTAATTTCCTTTAGGTATCATGTGCTGACAGGAGCTTACAGCTTTGCGGATTTCCAGAATTTATCATCTGACATGCTGCCAACATCGCTACAGAGCAAATTCCTACACTTGTCGAAAGAAAATGGGGTGAGATGACCTGCAAACCACTGTGGTATCATACATCAAACTCACATCACTGCCACTGACTTTCTTGTATTATAAAACCACACAGAGGTTATGTATCTGTATTTAAAAAAAGACCATGTCATAAAATTAAGGGAATAGGTCAACTATATTGGGCCCTCTGAAAGAAACATTAGCTTGATTTTCTCCACCGCTTTACCTAACTGAAATTTGCCCACAGTACTTATTCCTGACGTCCCAGTAGCTGCCACAAACACTGGACAACCTTGTAACCAAGCAGAAGGGTAGTCAGTGTGAACTAAATTAAGACAAAGAGCATCAAGGAAACCAAATAACATGTTCTAGAGAACTGGGAAGGTAGGAAGAAGCAGTGATACCACACACATCTCCACATTTGCAACTTCATAGTTCTAAACAACCCAAAAGGATTTTTAGTAGTAAATAACTACAACTGACAGCCTTTTCCCCTCAGCCTTTTTATTCGGTAAACTCCATAGTCTGAGGAGGATTTTCCAGAAATACACAAGGCACACTTAAGGACTTCATCCCCATTCAGGGAGAGGAAAGTTCCCCCCACCTCAATGCCCTAAAGGAAGAATCAAGAATCATGAATCCTTCAAAGCTGCACACAGCTAAGAGGGTGTAAACTGGCACAGAGCTCAGTCTGCCCTGGGGTGGGAGTGAGTGCACCTACCCCAGGTAACCACAGTGCAAGCAATCCCATGGCTTTGCCAGTCTGCACACAAGGAACAGCAGAGAATCCAAAAGTGCCCTCTCCTGTACATGATTCCCTGAGGGTACCTCAGCCTCTGATGTGGTGTGAGCAGAGCTGTGGTGGAGCCCTAGGCAAGCATATGGGAAGGTGTAGAAACACACAGTATGAACTGCTGGGAAAACACCACCACGGTGATGCAAATGCAAACCTCTGTCCTCTCCCTCTTTCAGAACCTCACCCTCGAGGGCGCTCACATCGTGGCCGGTGACATTGCATCCACAAACGGGGTCATACACGTTATTGATAAGGTATATGGGGGGTTCGTTCCTCTGCACCACAGGCAGTACAAAACAATTAACTGCCTTTGGAAAAAGGTGTTTGCACAGAACAGCGTTTCATCCTGCATCTGACCCTTGCAGGTGCAACCACAGCATGTGCACATATGCTGATGTGGGATATCTTCTCCCTTTTCAGGTTCTGACCCCACTTCGCAGCGCTGCCATGCCGAGGCTGCTGGCTCGCCTGGAGCAAATGCCTGATTACTCCATTTTCCGGGGCTACATCGTTGTAAGCTTTCGCACCATTTTCACAATGTTTTAGGAGCAGAAGAAGTTCTCTGCTTTGTTTGCATTTGGGCTAGTATCAGACTATCAGTTGTCATTCTGACTTGTTTTTATATGTGTTTCACCACAGCAATACAGCCTGGCAAATGAAATAGAAGCGGCAAATGCATACACTGTCTTTGCCCCAAGCAATGATGCCATAGAAAATTACCTAAGGGATAAAAAGTCTGCTACTCTGGTACGTATTACTCACAAGGCTTGTCTTAACAGCTCAGTATTTCATCTCTGTTTCAAATGGATGGATTGAAAGAAGCAATAGGAAGAGAGATTTGTTGAGTTTGGTTTTGTCTTTAATACCAGAGGAGGTGAGGAGAGATGGATCCACCTATGTTTTCCTGACTTGCTGGAAGAGTCTAGCTATATGTTCTGGGTTTTGTCCTTCTCCAGATTAAAACCATGCTGATAATATCCAAGTCATCTCATCAGTAAACTTTTTTTGTTTGGTGTTTTGTGAGGGGTTTTTTTGTGCAAAGAAAATCAATACAGGAGTGACCAGGAAACGCATTGAAATGAGTTTTCTAGGTGAACAAGTCCAGTCCCCTGACATCACTAAATATCCCATCATTAATAATGCCAAAAAATATGCTGACTCTTTCTTAAAACTGTCCAGACGCCTGCCCTTATCACTCCTGCAGCAACACTGTTGCCCGGCAACTTTTTTGCAGACAGTGTCTAATCCCAGTGTACAAGCACAGTTGATCAGACCCAGGACTCCAAAAAACTTCTGAAATTTTTCTGGCTCACAAAATTACCTCGAGCAAGGCCCATTGCTGCTGCCCACTGCCCAGAGCCCCAAACAGGCTCATGCCTGACCTGGCACCCACCTCCTCCCACCAGCATGGATCTGTCCATCCCATCTCCCCAGCTGACCTCAGTACTCGTGCCCAAAGTTAGTTTATATTATTTTGACAGCACACCTCTGTTCAATTTATATCCCTTTATCCTTACACCAGGAATATGCTTTAGCTGAAGCAACTTTCTTGCTCTGGCACTTGTGCCCTGACGTATTTATAAGGTCAAAACACCTTCTCAAGCCTGTCAGTCTCCTCTCAAGATAAGCTATCCTTTTCCTGCATCATCCCCATGACTCTGCATATATCAAGTGCCACGCCTTGCGGAGGAAACTTCACCCATGACTTATTCAATTACATTAATACTTCCCTGTCTCTTCCATAAATACTTACCCGACTGCACTCTATCCCTACTGGCATGGTCTCCATTTACAGTCAGGAAGCTGAGGAGCACAAGGTTCAAATGACTCATCCCAAAACATTTACCACCACCAGCAGACCCATGGCAAAAGTGCCACTTGCTGTCTCACAGGAAGAATTCATATGTGATCAAGCTACATCTGCTCAAGTGAGTTTTGAACACTATTTTAGGTACTTTGTAACACATCATCATCATTTCTGCATCACTACAGGTTTGAGAGGTGCATAGGACACCAACCCCATTAGATCTAGGTTACATCTACACACACACACAGAGAAATCCTTTTCATTTCCACTTCCTACCAATGTTTCTTGGGTCTTTCCTCCATCCTTCCAACCTTGCCTGATGTGGCAATCTGACAACAAAAATTAGAGAACAATTTTCTGAACCTGAACCTTAAACTCTTCATGAAACACGTGGAAGAACTCTTTTGAAAAGAGCTCAGCACAGGGAGGAGATCCCATTTCTTGGCCTTGTTGAGGCAAGATTTCCTAATGCTGCTGGTGATTAAAGACAGATGTCAAGATGGATGAGAGTTAACTTTTCCTCCAGTTTATCCAAGTCCAGAGCAATAAATAGGGCTGGACACTGATGGAGATTAGCTCTATCTTAATTTCCACCTTCTCTGCAAATATTTCTTTGCCAAATCTATGGAAATCAATATAGAATGTCAAGGCCACTATTTCACTCTGTGGGCAAAACCAGACAACATCAAAGATCTTGCAGCCTGGAGTTGCTTCATGCTTTCACATGCTTTTGAAGGAGCAGAAGAGCAAGGAGCAGTACGAACATTCAGAACAAGGGGACAGCAGGCAACAGGATTTCCCACAAGCAGGTCCTTTGGGCAAAGACACTATGCAGAAGCACTATATCTGTTGGCTAGGCAGCTTTTAAACTCTCCAAATGCCCCAGCTTCTCTCATACCTACAAATCTCTCACAAACACATCCTGCTTCTGCTTCCTCCTCCTAGTCAGGGAGAGCTCTTGTAGTTTCCTGCTTTGGAAAATGATACGGAAGCTTTTGGGAAGCCCTCACAAAATTTTGATGTACAGAGAATAACTTCATCACTTTTCAATCACAATCTAGCAATGAGGCATAGAAAACGTTTCAATTAACAGGTGTGGCTCTAGCTCTTTATTGACTGAAGATGACCTTAGAGATTTTATACACATATATGTGTGTGTGTGTATATATATATGTGTGTGTATAAATATATATAAAAATAAATTCCTCTAAACATTCATCCACAGATCATTCAGGGATTCTCAAAGGAAGAAGGGAAAGCACTCCTGAATATGCAAGTTTTGATGTCAAATTAACTCATGAAGTTCAAAGTCTTATAAAGCCATCTAACTTTTCTCTTAAACTGTCAGCCAACCCTATGTGCAGAAGCAGACACTCCATGGCCAGTAAAAGTTTAATTATGACAGGAATGCAGGCTCTCCCCAGTGAGAAATATGAAATAATTTACCTACTGGAAAAGCTTCTCTTCAAATTTAGGCAATCTATGTTTGGCATGTATCTTTTGGGAAATGGTAACCCTAGTAACTTTTCATGCTCTGCTACTCAACTCTCAATTTAATTGTGTGTTTGCAGAATGAAGACCAAATCCGCTATCATGTCGTGCTGGATGAGAAGCTCCTCAAGAATGACCTGCACAATGGCATGCACAGGGAGACCATGCTAGGGTTCTCCTACCAGGTTGGGTTCTTCCTCCACAACAGCCAGGTACTGGTGTCTGCACTTGCTTGGAGAAACAGGTTTCCTGCTTTTTACAAATCCAGCTTCAACTTTAAGCAAACATGCAGTTTGCTTAAGTGGAACTCAATTGCTGTGCATTCCCCATTAGCTTCTGTGACATAACAGCACAAAAGTTGTCACTCAAATGCAAGGCCTGTCTCAGACCTGCTTAATTCAAAGTCACCCTTAAAGAGATCTTCGACTGAATTTGATTTCAGTTGTGCTGTTCACATTTAGCATTGCATTTTAGATGTCTGTCTCTAGTAACTACAAGCCTGCACTGCAAAAGAGTCATTAATCTGACTTCCAAGAGCTATTAAAATCTGCCCTCACTTATAAAACATTAATTCTATTTTCTGGGGATTTACTCCACTTTCTATCCTGAGAGGTCAAAGCACTGGACAACAAATAAGAATTGTCTTTGACCACCATTTGTGGAAAAATCAGGCACAGCAAGATGAAACAGAGGCAGGAAGGGCTACTGCTCTGGAACAGCTCTGATGCTCTCTAACTGATTGCATGTCTTTTGCAGTTATTCATAAATGATGCACCTATAAGCTATACAAATATTGCAACAGACAAAGGAATTATTCATGGATTGGGAAAGGTCTTGGAAATCCAGAAGAACAGATGTGATATCAGTGATACTGTGATCATTGTAAGTGGTTCTGTTCGTGTAGGTGTCTAAATGACCATCAGAGAGATCTATAGCCAGACACAGCTCAGATGTACAGGATACATGACGCTATTTCCCACATTTTCTACGAAGGGTACTCCTACCAGAGTTTTAGCATCTCTTAAAACCACTTAAATCCTTCAATCAATGTACTGACAAACTGGATGAAATGTAAGCAGAGCAGCACAAGAATAAGCAACTCCTGAGCTTTAATTTTCAGAAAATAATAGTGATAATGCCCTATTCTAATACATCTTCTTAGCCAGGCCACTTGTTTATAAAGTAAACAAGAGAGAAAAAAATGGAAAACAAGTATTTCTTTGTAAAGGAAAAAAATTTTCTTTACATTCTAAGTGTAGATTACCTTTGTACATACACATGAACTCCTAGCAAAATCTGAGCAATGCGTTCTCCCTCTTCCATTCCCTTTACATTTGAAATACAAATTGTTTCACATTCTTCTAAAGGATGGGATGTGATTTCCCCAAACTGACAGAGAAAGGTGTCCTTTGCCTTTTCTCCCGAGGGAATTAAATCAGACAGCAAACAGCCAGCCTTCCTCCCTTTTTATGGAGCATGCAACAAACTAGACAAGGAAGAAAAAGTCAGACTTGTACTTCAGTTAAAGCAAAGTTAACAGGCATGAACTTCTGCAGCTTTTCCTTGGAAAAGAGTCCTGTATTTGAGTATATTTCACTCAAGGCTTTTCCCTGTGTCTGTCACATCCTTTGTACATAGTCCTCTGTTTTCCAATGGAAAATTATCTTCCCTGCTTTATACAAATGCAGAAACATACTAAAACATTCATTTAAGCCTTGTTAAAAGCAAGGACATAGCTAGCTGAACAGGAATATTATTTTAAATTATGTACTAGGTACAACACGTACCTAAGAGGATTTGCCTCTTACTGTAGTCTAGATGGGAAGACCTTCAGGAAGCGTCACTTTAGAAGAGCAAATAAAAATACCCAGATCACCTTTCTTTGGACTTCCCCTTGTCAGAAGGCTTCCCATGGGTGGTCCCTACAGAGCCACTGGTAGGGATATTCTTCCTTGCTGAGCAGCACAGCTACTTTCACCAGCTTTACCAAAAGGGTTATCCTGACCCTGCACCCCAAGGACGAGGTTTAGAAATATAGCTAGAAATCATGCATTTTCTATGACACAACCTGTCTGCAGCTCTGTACAGTCTGTTAACTACTTCCCATTTGTGTCACTTAAGGAAAAATGCAGGATTTGTTCACACCCATCAAGTTGTCCACCGGGAACAAAAGAAATAGTAAGTATTTTGCCATTAATGCTAATTTATTTTGTTTATATCAAAACTGAGCATAGATGCATTCAATCCCTTTTTTAATAAAATCATCTCAGCTTCAACAAAAGTTATTGTAGTTACTTCAGCCTGCTACATACATTGCTTACAGTCAATAGGCTCAATCTACCCTGACCTTAGAGATTTTAAAACAAATTTACCCAAGATCAAGGTAGCAGAAGGGCAGCTTAAAGACAGAACTATCTTTCAAGACCTGCTTCTAGTATGCATTGGGACAACTGAAGACTCCTCAAACTGCAAAGTTTACCACTACAATTCAAAACTGAGGGAGTTAAACATGGTCTGGAGTATGCTTGCAACAGGAGGAATTACAGAAGCAGCTTTGAGCCCTTCAAATCAGAGATGTACACAAGGGCAAACTCAACCTGTCCCCAGCAATATGCTGTGAGTAATAGTCGTGAGGAGACTTGGAGACTGTAGAGACTTTGCATGTCTGCATCCACCACCAGAGAACTGCGGATATTTGGAGTCTCTCGGCATCTAAGTTATCTGGGAAAACCCCACCATTGCAATTACATAAGCATATTTTCCTTTATTATCTATTATTTTGTAATTAATTATGCCAGTAATGGTATTCCAAAGCAGATAAGTCCCATCCACCTTATTAAAGTACTTGACTGGCAAAACCAAATTGAAGTCCTCATGGGTAAAACTCAAACACATTCATATTTCCTTTACAATGAACAGCTGGATGGAGGCTTAATCTCCTCACAAGTGTAGAGTGAGATGCAAAGTTTTCTTCAGCAAGCAATCTTTCTCAACTCTGCCCAGACCTGGAAGATAATTTTTCAACACCTGTTTTTGCAGAACTTCAGAACTCAGTTTTCCAAGAAGAACTAGAAAGATCAGAAAACATGCCAGAGAAGAAAAAAAAAATAAAGAAATGTTTTTCAAACTTCAGAAAAAAATGTTTTCAATTCTGAGAAAAGGCAATATTTAGACATAACTTTAAAACATCACAAGACACTGAGTTAAAATGATTATATGTTCACAAGAAAAAAATTCTTTTGCTAATGCATCTTTATTTCTAGAAGTATTTCTCTCATTTTCATTGTGAATGTGTAAGTCAGTGCACAGCACACATAAAGTTAATGTCCAGTTTTTTAAAACATTTGAAAACAG
The DNA here is from genome assembly GCA_013390005.1 of Calyptomena viridis. NCBI lineage: Eukaryota > Metazoa > Chordata > Aves > Passeriformes > Eurylaimidae > Calyptomena > Calyptomena viridis. The sequence continues at coordinate 342,913 of WEIV01020555.1, forward strand.
CTGATCAATATTATTCAGAAGTGCATGTCTTTCTCCAATATTTACTCAGGCAGGGGAGAAGAAATACTGTGTCCTCACAGAAAACCACATGAGAACGTACACCATCCAGATTGGATGCAAGCCAAAGTGTGGCAAAACCGTCATAGTGAGTACGATGTTTCTATTGCAGTAAATGCCAAGAGCCCCCATCCCTGAAATTCACCCTCCTCAAATGCCCACTAAGCACACACAGCACGTCAAGGCAGTTCTTGACAGTATATTTATTGGCCTTTACCGTGGATGCAGCAGAGATTGGAAGATTAAAGAATGATGATAGTTGCAGCACAGAAAAGACCAGGAGCCGACGTGGTGCAGAGGGAAGGGTAACCCTATGTTGATCCCTAGCAATCCTGTCTGCCTTTCCCTGTGGTGTTGAAAGGCAGCTGGGTCCCACCAAGTACTTGGGGTGGCAGCCAGAGTCCTGGCACACTGAGGAGTGTGGTCACAGACCAGCAGAGCTGAAGTGCTGCTAAAAATCACAGAATCGTAGGATGGTTTGAGTTGGAAGGGAAACTTAAAGATCAACTAGTTACAATCCCCCTGCCATGGGCAGGAACACCTTCCACCAGCCCAGGTCACTCAAAGCCCCCTTCAATCTGGCCTTGAACACTTCCAGGGATGGGACGACCACAACTTCTCTGGGCAACCTGTCCCAGTGCCTCACCATCCACACAGTAAAAAATTTCTTCCTTATCCCTAACTAAACCCACTCACTTTCAGTTTGAAGCCATCACCCCTTGTCCTATCACTACATGGCCTTGTGACAATCCAGATCTCTAGTTCACCCTGCTTGCTACCCTGATCCTCAGCACAGCATTTCTGGGTTTCCAGACGAAGGAGTGCTGTGCAGGTTTCTTTGGGCAGCAGTGCCAGCCCTGCCCAGGAAAAGCAGGGAACGCCTGCTTCGGAAACGGCATCTGCCTGGATGGCATCAATGGCACAGGCACCTGTCAGTGCGAGGAGGGCTTTGTCGGTACAGCCTGCGAAAGCTGCGTTGAAGGCAAATACGGCCATAACTGTGATCAAGGTACTGAGCATCCCCAAACCACACAGGCAGCTTCGCTACCCTTGTCAAACGTCAAAAAAACCTTCCCCTTGCTTCTTCCAATCATGTCCATTCTAGATTCTAGAAGGGTACAGCACTTTCAGGGTAATAGTCCAGTCTTAAAAACATCATTAACCCGACTTCTTTCCCCATTATGGTGTGTTCTCTCTAATCCCTTGTTTGGAGACAGCGCCTCCTACTTTGGCACACTACAGGCTTATAACAGCATCCAGCAAGAACCATCCTCTTTTATCACTGCTATTGCACTAATGCCTTCCCATTAAAACACAGTTTCGGCCCCTGTATTTGGGAGTAGAGGAAAAATAAGCATAGTGTGCATATAGATCTATTCTATATTTAGAAGCCAAAAGGCACGAGACAAAGCATTTCTTGAAATAGCCTAGAGCAGAAGGTGCCATCAGCAGATGATGTCTCGGCCATCCCTCCTGCCCCTTGCTGCCCTGCCCAGGGACAGCAGCTTCCCCTCATCTCTCCCCACAGTGTGCGCTTGTGTCCATGGGAAATGCAGCAGCGGGATCGACGGGGATGGCTCCTGTGAATGTGATGTTGGCTGGAGAGGAGTTACGTGTGAGACTGGTGAGTGTTCCCTCCTTTTTTTTTTTTTGTGGGGTGAGAAATGAGCATTTCAGAAAATGACAGAACTAGAGCCACGATCATAACCCAGTGCACTACCAGGTACCCAGCAGCTTCCCACCCACAGTAAAATACGGGTCACACTCCTCTGTTATGGCAATTAACTACCATATTAATAGAGAGCCAGCTGAGATACTGCTCATGATACTGAAACACTCTAGTTAGCTAATTCTCTATCTGTGTCACCCTGTATCTGTCCCAAAGAATATCCCATTTATTAAAGCTATATATTTTCCAGAGCAGGATTACCTAGCACATTTTGATCCTCAGATCAAAAGCCTCTCAAGTGCTTCAATAAGTTGATTTATATACAACACTAGCTATTAAATTATGTTCTTGCTAATGCAATAAAAAATAATTAGCAAATAAATCATTTTGTGTTGGTGTAATACAGCTCCTATATCCAATCAAATTATATTTTAGTTAGACACAATTAAAATGTATTAAATTATTTCAGAACTCTTCCCATAATAGTATAAAATAAAAAATGGTATAAATATGTTAATAATAGCATTCAATACCAGTTTTAAATTTTCCCAGGGAAAAGATTAGCAATGAATAGAATCTTATAAGAGGGTTGTATAGTTTCTGTATCTGAGAAAATGTACACTTGTACAATTAAACTATTAATATGCAAGATTTGCCAGACTAAATACAGATAAATGGAATTAGTAAAATGTTTTCCTGACAATATGATGACACGACTCTTCCTTGCAACTGAATTTAAGTGGTATCCACTGATCTATATAGATGCAGTCTCTATAGAGAAACTATAGTGTCCATATACAGACTGAAAGCACAGTTGTCAGGTGCAGAACTCAAGACTGCAGCCTCATATGGTGGGAACAAAGGACTCTGAACCACAAGGATGTTGACCCAAAAGGTTCTGATTCCTGCTTTTTTTCCCCACTTGCAGAAATCAAAGACGACGCATGTAATGCCTCGTGCCACACCAGTGCCAAGTATGTATGAAATGCTCTTATTTAAAGGAAAAGGGGAGTAAAAGAGGAAAAAAGCAAGGCAAAAAGCATAGTCTATCTTGCTCATGACTTCTCAGCAGCATAGATAACACTCATGATTTCTGTCACAGAGATAAGGAGCAATGGAAATGTAATGTATATGGCAATGATGCCAAAAAGTTTAAAGTGGGCGTGTTAAAAGGGAAAAAAATGGGACTGGGGGGGTGGAAAAAAGAGAAAAAGGAGGGAAAAAAACACCAAGACATCCTACCATGCAGTATACAAAGAAATGAACAGAAGGCCAGGCCAAGACAAGGATGGGTTTCTGAGGTGACCTTTATCAGCTCCTCTTATTTGCCCCATTCACCACCACACAACACATATCACTAATGCTATTGGCACTAGGAACTTCACCAAAGAAAGCTGTGTTGGTCAAAGAAAAGCTCTCTTCTTCACATCAAAATATACAAACAACAAAAAAATGCTTTCACCAGTTCAGCACCAATATTGGGACTGTAACTAGTTTTCAAGGAAGCAAGTGACCTGCACTGAGCCATGTAGTGAAGTGCATCTGTCCCACTCATCACTGATCAAACAGCAAGATTTACACTAATCTAGGAATTTAAAAAAAAAAAAAAAAAAAAACACAACAAGGAAAGATGACTAGAAAGCCTCCTCATTTTCACCTGCAGCCCTTCTGTAGGAGCTGAGAAACCAGACTGGCAAACCTCTTTTTCCCAGATATAAGTGATTTTCTTCCCAGTGTGTTTGTGAACTGCAATTTACAGCAGTGATATTTCATCAGGCATTTTTTGGCAAAACTCTACTTTCAAATTTGTTCATGGTGATCTCACACATTCTGGCATCAAGACTGTTTTTCTGACAGAAGCAAACTGTTCTTCTCTTGAGTATTTTTCATCCACTGATGTACACCTGTAAGTACAAGGGTAAGTGCAGGCATGGCAGAAGTGCAGGGGAATGTTTAATTGTGCTGGCTACATCATGACATTGCCCCTGGATGACACCAGGCAGCAGTCCCTGTATTGTACAGAGCTCATAGGGCAGTAAGATCACACTTGCATTCAGAAGGCCAAACTGTCCACAAAGAAACAAACTTAAACCCTGAGAACTCAGATGCCTGGCTCCCACCCCTCCACATAAGGGCTGCTGCATCCCTCCGTAAATTTATGCACAGTTTTTGGGCAACTTCTGAAGTCCTGCATGAGAGAATAGGACAATTAATGACCAAAGTGTAGATGTTTAATACCTAAAATAATACACTCAAAATACATTTGAAAAGCTTGGTCCAACTATGTTCCTTTTTATGCTTGTAGCTACATCGTATTGTATGGTTAAATGCCTTGTTATTTCTATGCAACATTATCTTCAGAAGAACCCACAGCTGTTCAAAAGACCCGACTACTTCTTTCCTTTTATTCTCTTTTTAAAATGTCATCTCTCTCCTTTTATTTCATTAGCTGCCTTCTCCTATCAAATGGCACTGCCTATTGCAAGTGTGCAGCTGGGTTTGAGGGGAACGGGACATTCTGCACAGGCAAGTGGACTTTCCTCCCTTTTGAACAAAAAAAAAAAAAAAAGAAACAAAACATGCTCGAAGCACTCTCTGGTCATGGTAGAGTTGGTGAGAGATGAGCACTTCCCTATGCACCAGTTAAAAACAGGAATTGTTGCCAGTTTGCTCAAAACAAATAACAGCCCAACAGGTGCGGATTCATAGCAAACAAAGGGCTCAAAATCTCCAGGTTGTGAGGCATTGTGCTAAGGGAGACCAGAGAAAAGGGAACATGCCGTGCACAGCCCTAGCCCCATTGTTTGCAGAGTAATGAAACCTGGTTTATGACTTTTACTCCCTTTCTCTACAAAGCCCAGCAAAGAGAGGCCAATTCAGGGTACAATAACACTTCCCGCTATTGCAAGCTGTATAGCTTGCTCAGCTTGCTAAATTTCCTCATATTTCTGGGATGGTATTTCTTTAGACCACAGAGACTTGATAAACACTCAGAAAAGGGCTGCAATTTATGCAATTTATAAGCTGCATCCTCCAAGACTCTGGGATATCCAGACTTAGAAATAGACAGCTTCCAGCTACATTAATTGTAACTAATTTTACAGTTGTTTTTCTTAATGTTTAACTCATTAAAATACCAATGCTTTTGAGAACAGAAGCATATTTTTTTAATTACACACAATGGCTGACAGGGTCCTAATCCAAGATTTTAGCACTCTTACTCTGTCTGCTTTCATTTTCTTCTGACACAAGACAGTCAAATGTATTTTAATCTAGTGGCAGGCAATTCAGCTGGGTGACACAGGTCACCCACAGTGACTCTGTACTCACCCTTGTTCCCCTACACAAAGTTCCTGTGCAAAACTAGTTACACGAAAAGTTAACACCGCTGAAACAGCAGTTCAGGACACAGAGGCAAAAACTAAAGCAGTGTTTGGGCTGATTTGATTCACATGGAAGATCGGAGAAGGTTCCCTCCTTGCTCTCAGGGTAATGCATGGAAATTCATTCTCAGGGTTGGAGAAACAGTATCAGTATGCATCTGAACAACAACCAGGACTTTCTGTCACAGGGAGGGCTAGGTGGTATTATACTCTAGACCTGCAGAAGAAGTTACAGGATCAGTGTGCAGTAAAAGTCAATCTCAGGGAAAGCTTCAAATAGCCATTTAAACTAGAGAAGAATGCAAAGGCCCTTTTTTTAGTGCTTGGTTGAAATGCACAAAATTGGAAGATAAGAAGTCCCTAAAATTCAGTACTGGGTGAGTTCTTATCTTCCAGACTAGAAACATCTTCTCAGCTTTCCCTCTCAAAACAACAAAATGTGTCAAATATCTGGCACTAACGAAGTCTGTGGCCTCCTAAAACAGAAAGACTGCGTTCTGAAAACATTAGTAAATCCCTTTAAAACATAGAGCCAGATTAACCCAAAAAATGAAAAGCCAGTTAAGCACATTGGCTTAATCTATGTTGTTGTCACTGTTCAGCTATTGATGCTTGTGAGACCAGCAACGGTGGCTGTTCTGCCAAGGCAGAGTGCAGAAGGACAACTCCGGGCAACAGAGCCTGTGTTTGCAACGCTGGGCACACTGGAGATGGAATAGTATGCATTGGTAAGCATGTCATGTCTCATACATTACACAGAGGAAAATTACAGCAGTGAGTTTTCCTGTAAGTGGATGATCCTTCTTCCACTATTACCCAGAAATGAGGTTTCCTGGTACTACATATGCTGATGCCAGAGGCATCTCTACCTGCCACGTGGCTGGTATTACTTGGCAAACAATGCAACTACAGCAGTGTGGTGCGACAACAAAGCTTATTAAGCAAGAGGTACCTCTCAGCAAGGCTAACCCCATCTTTACCAGCTTGGTACACTCACACTCCTCTGACCATCACAAGATTTAAGACTTATAGTTGTACCATACCTCCCCAGGTTTTAGAAGTGCTGATGGCAGGGCTTTAGTCTTCACCAAGACAACTGCAGACCTAGACTGAGGTACTAAGTAGCAAAAGGAATTAATTTTATTGATTCCCAGTTGTCATAAATCTGCATTCTTGCAATGTTTTACTTAAAATCCTCCCTTCTTGGGTTTTCATAAGTCACTTTTTCTTTATTATACTGTCTCTGTTTTCTAAAGAAATCAATCCTTGTCTGGAGAACAACGGTGGATGCGATAGAAATGCAGAATGCACACAGACTGGACCCAATCAAGTGAGTACTTTGTGAAGAAAAATAAGACTGGCCAAGTGTTTACAGTTGGGTAAAGAAAAATTTGCCCATCCTAACTTTGTTGTCAAATAGAAAAGTGGACTTCATAACAAAAATTCTGAAAAGTGTATGTTTTCTTCAAAAAGGTATTTGAGCAAGAGGGTGGAAAAACATCAAGAAATTAATTTCAGTGAAAGAAATCCAAAACTGCAGAGGAAAGCAGTGTTTTGCGATCTCAAGCAGTTGTTTTTCTCTTTCTAGAGGTTTTGATGTGAAAACCTGTCAGTTTGAAGGTTTATGTTTCTTTTATTGCTATAGGAACTGTCCATGGAAACATTCCATTTTAGACTAGCCCTTCTCCCCGCATAGTTCAAACATATTCCCAAGGAAACAACATGGCCTGAATCATAGTTCTCACATAGAGGTTACAGCATTACTGCCTCCACTCACTCCTCTGCTGTTCTCACTTGCTCCTCTATTTAGTCCCTTTTTTTTGCAAAAGGGCCACATACTCTCCAAAAAGAAGTATAAAACAACAAGGGGACAAGCAGAAGCAAGTTGGTCAGGACATTCAGGTGACAGAGCTTAGTGTTTTTATTTTTCTAACAGTTTCAGAAGAAGCTGAACTCTCTGGTTGTAGCACTTCTTGTCATCTTCCTATAGTTCCATACTGACTATTGGCAGGACTGTAATCCTCCAGCAAGCATTGCACAACAGTATTTCTTCAGGAGCAAGGCAGGAAACAGAAACCAGGAGTCAGAGGCCAGTTCCTGCCTTCCAGCTGTTTATAGACACGTGGGGCAACAACCCCATTAGCCCTTTTTGCCAGTCCAAACAAATAACTCTCTACCTTGACTGTCATTTGCAAGTTAGTACATTCTCAGTGAAAGCACAGAGCCACTCAACTCCTTCCCCATCCCTCTGGACAAGACAAGCGATGGCTACTTTCCTCCATACACCTTCACTGGGAACAGAAATAGTACCTACAACATGTTTATTTATTCCTCCTTACCCATGAGAATGTAATTAACATCAGAGCAATAACAACCTCCATTACAAAATCCCAGAACTGCAAAAGTAAACTTGTGGGACAGAAATGTGTCTGCTTTCTGTAGGGCTACCAGTCACCCAGAAGGTACATAAAACACTGTTATTGCACTGCCTCACAGTTTTATTTCTGCTGCAAAAGTCTCATTGGATTTTCAAACTTCTAAGTATTAAATGTAAATTCTAAATTGAGAACCATTAAGCAGTGAATTGGAGAAGATAATTCATTTCTTCGCAGCTATGTTAATTTCTCATCTTCGTGATAACTGCAAGGACAAAATAGAGTAATCAGGACATAAGTGTCAGATGCATTCCTACTGCATGGCAAGCTGCCAGTAACATCAGGACACAATTCCAGGTGTGTTTTGAAGATTCCTTCCCCTGCTGTGGTGAAATGTAAGAGACAAGAGGAGAATACCAACATATGCAAATAAAATGAGGGAAACAAGTTAGGGGTTTACTCTGTTTTGCCAGCAAGACAACAATGAGCAAATTTCAAAGGGGTCATTTCAAATGACCAGGACAGCAGAGAGGAGACCAGAAATGGGTAGGCAAGGAAAGGACAAACAGAGCCTCTGAAAAATTGTTATTTCCCAAGCTCAGTCTATGGCTGCTCATGCTGGCCAAAAAAACTGCTGTGATGTACTTTTAGCTTAATAAACTGTACACCATATCACTACGAAATTATCTGGGGAAAAAAGTAAATTAAATATATGTGTGCTGAAAAAATAATCAAGCATTTTTCCATGTATGCATGTTTTCTGGTTTTGCTTTGTAGGCAGCATGTAATTGCCTGAAGGGATATTCTGGAGATGGTAAAAGATGCACATATATCAGTCTGTGTTCACAAGTGAGTAATTATTTAAGGAGACAATTTAAGATCTCATTATAATCATTATAGTTTGGGGGTTTGCATGCATTCTAAACTATGTCAGGTATGCTAAGAATCAACTTACATTAACTTTTCTAATCTATAAATATTCTTTGTTCAGTACCTGCTTTAGTGCTGTCACCATGATAGAAACTAAATATGCAGGAAGGGCTTGTCTTGGACCACAGCCTGGACATAACACAAGTGAGGGCCTGGACTCATCATTGACTCTTAAAATACACTTCAAATTCAACCCAGAGAAACAAACCCTAGTCTGTGGTGGTAAAACATAAATCATATCTCTTTTGTCATTGCTAGATTTCACATAAAAAGCCCACACAAATTGTTTCCTTCCACAACACGCAACCCAGGACATCCCCTGGCATTCCTCATTCTGTCCCTCACTTGTCACTGCAGGGTGAGAATTGGCCCCATTCGTTTTGCACGAGGTACCTCACGCACTGCAAACCACAATTTGCAAGCGGGGTGTTTCTCTGCACCAGATGTATTACTCTGCTTCTTGGCAAGCTGCAGCAGGGACATATCCACTCTCCCACATACATTAATCCTCTGTGCTCTGAGCACAGTAACAATAATTCTCACTCTCCCAGCCTGGCCTGTCAGCAGGCTTTCTCTAACCTTGAAAGGTTGCAGAGATGAAAGAACCAGGGCAAAAACAGAAGTTGGAGGAAGAGGAGTTTAAAGTTAAGAGCCACTGCTCCCTATGACTTTGTATTCTTTTGCTTTTTCCTATGCTGTGTTCCAGCAGGTCTCCTTCCATTTGACTAATTAGGCCAGGTTAATTATATATTTTAAAAAAAAGATAGTCTTGAGAAGCATCAGTGTCAGCCCAGAGGCTAACCTGGCTTCACAATGACCAAACCTCTGTGCAGCAAAGCTTCACAGGTAGGTAGTGCTGCCACAGCCTGCCTAAATCTAGCCAAATACATAGCAAGTCCACCCAAACCCACTGTTAACAGCCAGGCATCTCTGTGACCTGTCAAGTCAGGCCCCACTTGGTAGCTTCCAAAGGAGATTCTGCTCCCACTTACGGTTGTCCCTGAGATGACCAGCTATAGAAAGGAAACCACGAAACAAGCACAAAAAAGAAAACAAGATAGCTTCTCAATTTTTCCTGATTTACTCTCAAGTCCAGGATAGAAAGCTGAAATGCTAACTGGGGAGAACCTGCTTGTGACTGAGCAGAGCTCCGAGCCTCAACATGCTGGTCTTAATAAGGAATATCTCACTTTAGCACAAGGAGCTTTCTGGAGGCAGGCAGCTGGGAGAGATGTGTCCACTGCTCTGAGCCCAAGGTTGCGCTGGCAGTGGACTCAGGGGCAGACAGGAGATGTTTTAGAGGCAAGAAAATGTGGCAGGTCCCTGTTCCAGGTGACATGGGCTGTCAGACAAGGAATAATAGACAATCCTGTGCTAATGCTCCTCTATAAATTCAGGCTCCTGGTACCAAAGTGATTTACAGCTGTAAAGTTTACAGCTGTAAACAGCTGTATAAGTCAATTCTCATTTGACAGAGCAGCTAAGACTCATCTCTAACGTCCACAGTGAGACTTGTGCGTAAATATTTTGTATCCTTACAACATCATGAACTACAGATATAAGGAGTGAATCAAAACTACATCCTCTGCATAAAATGAGAGTTATTTCTTATGAACTTTAAATGCTCTTTAGTGTTTGCAAGAAAGTATATGCCATTAGAAGTTCCAGTAATTTATGGTTTCAAAAAGCTGTTGAGATTAAGCCTTTCTAAACTGTATGAATGGGGGAAAAAAGCGCTGAATTAGAATTGTTTTGTACACCTGCAATGAAGGAATTATATATCGTAAAATTTGATCTTACAAGAAAAATGGAGGCTGCAGTGAATTTGCCATCTGTAACGACACCGAGCTGACAGAAAGGACCTGCACCTGCAAACCTAACTACATTGGGGATGGATTTATGTGCCGAGGCAGTATCTTCCGGGTAAAGTGCTGGATGTGTTTGCTTTCTCTTATTTTTATTCAGATATTTAGTACAATGGTTGAAATTTGCCATTATTTTTCTTGGACAAATTTGCACCCCAGAATTTGAAGTTATCCCAATTCATGAATCCAGGAATTGGAACAGGATGCTGAAAGATAACATTAACTGCCTAAAAAAAAAGAAAAAAACTGATGGACAATCATTATGACTGCAGTACTAGGGAATGTTAGGTTTCAAAACCTGCTACTTGATAGAGCAAGATAAGAACAAAACAGGCTCAATATAGATATGCAGCATTTATTCCAAACAAGAAGTTCCCTTTCTTGTCTAAGTGGTGCATTTTTTCACACTCCAGAGACATTGCCTCACATTTTCATCACTGTTATAGAGTCTTGTTCTTAATTGCAGGAACTTCTCAGGAACTCCAATACATCTAAGTTTTATTTCCACTTAGAGGTAAGAAGAAGTTCAATGGGTTTTTCTTTGAGGGGGGTTCCCTCTTTTTTAGGAGTGTAGAGGGGAGAGGAGCAGGCAAGAATCTGGTATGTACCAACATCCTTAAAGATAATTGGGTCTGGATTTGGATCACCAGTCACTGATACCTGAGATGCTCTAATTTGAACTATTTACTGTCACTAAAATCTAGAGAATTAATGACCAAGACCAAGATCCCAGGGAAATGTAGGGCCTCCAGACCAGGCATAAAACTGGAACTTTCACCCATTCACAGTCTGAGATCTGCCAGCGTGTCTCTCATGAAGTGTGAAGCAAGAAGATACTACTTACACCACTTCTGCATTTCCAAACAGCAATGTTTCCAGTTGCCTCTCTGACACATCACAGGATGCTGTGTGTGTGGCAAGATGGGCAGTGCACACCACCAGCTCTCATTGCTTTTTGGAGACTGGCAGTAGCAATTCTTTGTCTGCCCCAAGCCTCAGGGCAGCACAGACCTGTATACTTGTCTGTTAGCCTAAAAGACTCATATTCTGGCTTCACTTCTGGTATCATGGTAGATGGCTTCCTCTCACATGAGCAGAGCTCTTTTCTTATTTTAGTTTGTCAGTGGTCATTGCAAAGTGCCTGCAATACCCCAGTCCCCAAGAACAGTTAATTTACTCATAGGTACAAGCAACCACGTATCAGCTAAATGCACATACACACACACACATTACCTGCTCTTGCCTTTCTCAAGGTGAAAGGGTTTATTCATTCTCCCTTGCACAGAAGGGAATATCCCCCTGCAGCCTCCCTATGTTAGCACCTGTTGGGAGCTTTCCCTCTTCTCCTATTTGTTATTGCAGAGGAGATGGAGACTTGGCTTTAAGCCAAAAGAGCAAAATCTTCCATTTAATCCTTGTGAGCAGAGGTGACAGATGGGGATGGGAATCAAAGTCCACATGAGAGAGTTTCTCTCACCCTTGTGTTGCAGGGAAGGGAACCCAACACATGCCAGTGATGGGGCTGCATGTACCACCTCCCCATCATGGCATGGCATTTAGTGTATTAACTCATCACTGCTTTGTCCTCTTAAATTTGGCAGGCCTTGTCTATCAAAGATATTGCAGGCCCTGGCCCTTTCACTCTGTTCATACCTCGCACAGACATACTAAACAGTGACCCACGGGTAAGTAAAAGGGCCACATGGTTTTGGTGAGCTGGCCATGAGTTTTTGGCTTCAGATGCCTTGCTCAACTGCTTCTCAACTCCTGCACTTTCCACTGCAGGTCAAGGACTGGATTGCCAAAGGAATGATGGCTCAAGTCCTCCGGAACCATATGGTGGGTTGTGCCAGTCTGTTGTACAATGACCTGACAACAATCACAAACGTCACCTCTCTCCATGGTGACCTGATACACATCAGCTATTCACAGGTAACGAAACATGAAGAGGCAGGGAACAGAAAAGTTAAACAGCCTACTCTCATTCAGCTTTTTTAAAAAACTTGAATGGTTCCCTTTCCTCCTCTGGTGCACAAAAATAAATATATAAATGTCATTCAAATATGATTGTCTGTTCAGCTGATGTGTTCGGAACTTGCCCAGTATGCCAAAACTGGAGTTATACAACCCTTGCTTTGACACATTATTTTATCTTCAGACTCTGGCTTCATAAGCATGATGAGAGTTTGAAAAAGCAAAGGGCTATTTCTTAAAGCTGAAACTACTGTTTGCTGCAAAGAAAAGATGGTCTGGGCTCATTGTATCAAAGCAACTCAGCATCAGCCTTACATTCCCACAAGGTTCCATGGAAAATGTTTTTTTGTTGCCTTTTCAGAACTCACTGATTTTGAATGACAAAGCTGAAATCATACTCAGTGATGTTGTTGGCACAAATGGAGTGATCCATGTCATAAACCAAATTCTAGTCCCATCACATATGCAGGATATCCCCCTCAACAAGGTATGTGCAGATCATTGTCATTCTCAGCCCAGGGGCTTTTTCACAGTTACTGTTAGATATCTAAGTCATACAAGTCAGCAAAAAAAAAAAGTGATACTGAGAAGGCCTTATACAAACATTGTCTGACACTGCTGAATAAAATAAATGCTATATTTAAAATTACAAATAAAATAAGAACAGTAAAAGAGGACTTGCACAAGGTTTTACACTGGCTTTGACTGTATAACAAAGTGTGACTTACAGGGAAAAGCAAGCTCATATCTGCTTTCTAAACACCCATATAGTGCATTTTTATATAAATTACATTTATTTTTTGTAGGAAAATCTTAAAATGGTTGCAGCTAAACATGGATACAACCTGTTCAGCAGTTTGCTAGAGGTAAGGACACAAGAGAGAGGACATAGCAACCCTGATCACCATGAAGTCTCACTCCCATAGAGGTGGGAGGATGTCAAGCAGATCCACAGCCACCTTTTCCCTCCTTGCTCAGCTCTGTCCTATTGTATATCAAATTATGTGGCCAAGGTTTGACCCAAGTGTGATCTTTTGAGCCCAAAAGGGCCATCAGACAGGTTCTAGTAGGCAGTCCTGGGTGATGAAGAATTTTGAGAAAACTCATGTAACTCGACTTGGGCAGCTCAACTCAGGCATCTGTATTTTAAAGTCATGGGTTTGCAGACTGTGACCAGGCAGCCCACAGGCCACTGCATCCCAGTTATACCAGATGTTCACCCCATAAGGTCAGTGTCATTTTACACAGGGCATTAATTCTCCACCCCAATTTTTGGTATGCTGCAGAAAAACAACCTGCTCGGGCTGATCAACAATCCTATTCACAAACCCGTCACGCTCTTCTGGCCCACAGACACAGCCATTCGTGGGCTGCCACAGGAGCAGCAGGACTTTCTCTTCCAGAAGTCCAACACTGACAAATTGGTGCAGTACCTCAAATTCCACATTGTCCGTGATGCTGCGGTAAGCCCTTGCTTCTTAGGATCATTGCCAAGGCCAAGACATGCAAGCCCAGACATGTGCATCTCCCTTTGCTTCCTTCTCAGGTGTTGGCCTACCAGTTCCCTCTCTCTACCTCACTGAAGACCCTGCAAGGCTCCAACCTCAGTGTGAGCTGTGGGGATAACAGGGAAATTGTAAGTGTTCACTCTGCCAGCATGCTTACACATCACCCCTGCTATAGGATCCACTCATTAAAACTGCAGTTTGCCTTTTGATAGCCCCCAGAAAGGGTCAGCAGCACCAAAACTTCATTGGTTATCACCAATATGTGCCAACAGCCACACCAACAGATTCAGCAACTAGATGGTTTGCAGGACTCTTTGGAGCCATCATTTGCTCTGTTGTAAGATGCTATTTGTTCAAAATAGCTCTTAGTTACCTTGAAACTGAAATACCAGCACATTTTAACTTCTACAGTGAAATACCTATTAAAGTTAACCTGGCTTTGAATCCCATGAGTGCAGCATCTGCATGAAAACTTTGGTTTGTAAGCACTGACGAGCTAAGATTGCAGGCATGCACACAGCCTGTTAAACCAGATTTTTCTTTGCAAAAATATCAGATCATACCTGGCAAGCATCTAAATATGCGTAAGATAAAGCTGTGGACATAGGACTGGCATACTCTGTCCTCTTCAGCAAATTAAAAATACCATAGAATTGTAGAATGGTTTGGGTTGGAACAAACCTTAAAGATCATCTAGTCCCAGCTCCCCTGCCATGGGCTAGACCAGGTTGCTCAAAGCCCTATCCAGCCTGGCTTTGCACACTTCCAGGGACGGGACAACCACAACCTCTCTGGGAAACCTGTCTCAGCACCTCACCAACCACACAGTAAAATATTTCTTCCCAATAGCTAATCTAAATCCACCTTCTTTCAGCTTAAAGCCATCATCCCTTGTCCTATCACTACATGCCTCTGTAAAACATCCCTCTCCAACTCCCTTACAGCCTCCCTTTAGGGAGTGGAAGGCTGTGCTAAAGTCTCCCTGGAGCCTTCTCCTCTCCAGGCTGAAGAGCCCCAACTCTCTCAGCCTATCTTCCCAAGAAAACTCTCTTATCATCTTTGTGACGCTCCTCTGGACTTGCTCCAACAGGTCCACATCCTTCCTCTGTTGGGAGCCCCAGAGCTGGACACATTACTCCAGAGGTTATAGCATTTAGCTATAGGAAGAGAGGTCCCAAAATTGGTTTCAAGCCCCTACACCCATCAGTGTTGTCAGTATAGTTTGATATACCACCTGGCCCCAAGCAAGAGAGGCTCATGACTTCTCATACCCCTCTCTCCCCATCCCATCTCTCAGGGCGCCCTTTTCCTGAATGACAGACAGTGCAAAATAGTGCAGAGGCAGCTGGAGTTTGACGGGGGCATCGCCTACGGTATCAACTGCCTGCTGATGGAACCCAGCCTGGGGGGACGCTGCGACAGCTTCTTCACCATGGATTTCATGGTCTGTCCCTTTTCGGTCCCCAACCCTGATAAAGACACAGCCCAAGGGCCAAACTTCATCTTCACAGAGACTGGGGTAACACTTGCTGCAGATTTGGCACTACTAAAAGAATGTCCCACTACTTCAGACTGGCTTCATCTGGTTAGAGCCAAGATTCAGAAGCGCCCAAAAGACACACAACAGAAATTTTGCATCTGCATTAAGCATCATACAGGGCAAGTGCTTTCAGTTAAGTCCACCTTAGTATGCCCCTGTCCTGTTTTCAACAAGACCAGTATCTTACACATGTGAACAAAAATTTGAGCAAGGACAGATCTTTCTATCATACTTTTAAATTAGTAAAAGTTCACATTATGGATCTGTCCACAGAAATTGCATTTACCAAGTTCCCTATTACAAAGGAGCAGTATTGCTGCCCCAACAAGCACAGGGTATGAAGGACACAATAGAGAACTATCTAGTCTGTCTTGGTCTATCACATTACTTGCTTTCACAGAAATATTCTTTAATCTGAACAGACACCATTAGCATGGAGGAAGTTTCCTCTGTGAAGTTTGAGGGGTCCCACAAATGGGACATATTGAAAGCTATTGTGAAATTTCTTCAAGACCAAATGTTCTTCAGTTTAATTTGAATGTATGAAAAAACTATCTAGAAGTAAAAAACTTTCATGTAGTCAGTCTTAAAAAAAAGCTTACTGGAATACATATTTCAATTATAAAACCAACAGTTCTGTATATACCATCTGCTCAAGTTCACTTTTGTTTAGGATTTTGTTAAATGAAATTAAATTTCTTCTTCCAGAACTTATATTCTGGTATCATAACTATTTTCATCTATTTTGTGGCTCTAAGTTATAGCAACTGTTTTGTTGTCATTCCCCTCTCTTGCTTCTCCAGAGTTTTTAATGATCTTTTTCCAAGTGTAATAAGCCTTACCTCTTCTCTGCTCTTATTTGCTGCTCTTGGAAAACAGACTTTGTGTCTATGTAAAATAGCCTTCTGTAGCCATTATTTTAACATACCTTGTTTTTCTTTTCCATTTTGTACAACAGGGGCACTGTGTTAGCTGTTTCAGTAAGTCTAAATGCCCTCCAGGGGCAAAACCAAAGGTAATACATTTAAATCTTGCATGTAAACTGTCTAACTTGCTCTTCTCTGTACTTCATAAAAGCAAAATAGGAAAATTTTCTTATAATAAATAAATAGAACCCTTGACAGTGCTATCACACTATTAAGTGATGCCATAAAGCCTCAAGGACAAAGCTGTCCCTGGGCACACACCCAGGTACTGGTGATGGGGGATGCAACCACTGTAGCAAGTGTTTTAGCTGGCTGCCAAGCAGCCCCCCCACTCTCATTAACAGTGCTTCGCATGTCAGGAATCAAGCAGAAGGTGGAGGTCTCACACCCATAGTCTTCACACATCACATTTTGGTTCAACATACACCAGAAACTGTTATTTAAAAAGGAGAAAACCAAACCTGCACATAGCACTCACTTTCCTGTGTTTTGCCCCCCTCGTCTCTGTGCACTGG
The DNA here is from genome assembly GCA_013390005.1 of Calyptomena viridis. Lineage (NCBI taxonomy): Eukaryota > Metazoa > Chordata > Aves > Passeriformes > Eurylaimidae > Calyptomena > Calyptomena viridis. The sequence goes on from WEIV01020555.1 coordinate 359,655, forward strand.
CACTCGTGATGCCCAGGAAGGAATCGAGTGGTGCACATACGAGTCCTACGGGCTGCGGAGGGATGGCTGCCGTGCGAACTGCTCCATGGTCATCCGCACAAACAAGTGCTGCAAGGGCTACTTTGGGCCAGACTGCCAAGGTAGGATTTCCAGCCACACTGCCAGCCTGTGGCCTCCCCTAGTACAGCTGCATAATGCCCAGCAGGCTGAAATGGGTGAGTTGGGATAAGGGGCATGAGGAGACACCAGCTGCAAGATGGGGGAACTTGGTTGCAAGAGCTGAAGAACACAGATAGTGTTATTGCTTTTTGAGTCTAAATAATCTTTTTCACATTTACAGCAGGTTTTTAAGTGCAAGGTAGTAGCAAAGTGAATGCTATAGAGAGTCCTGCTATAACCAAGCCTAGCAAGTCAAAATTGGTCACCAGCTGAAAGTTATTGAAACACAGACAAACAAGAGGTTCATGACAGTGACACCAGCACACACCTGAGCCACATTCAAGTGCACACACTTGCAGAGGAAGCCCAGAAATTGCAGTTCTGAAGAGGTGCGAGACAGTTTGGAAGGCTTTATCTCAGCTGTTTGCAAGCAGACACTTCAACTGTCAGCCCTGTAGGGGAACAATACTGAGACTCCCACCAGGGAACACAGGGTCAGAATCCAGGTCAGGATCTCTGGTGGCAGTCAGGTCCACCAACATGTAGCCCTGACAGCTTGCTCTGTCCCAATTTCACAGACAGATACATGGAGATTCCATGCAATTTTGGCCAGCCCAGCCTTAGGTCATACTTTGGGCTCACCCTGACAGCACACAGGCACACAGAAATGCACAAGCAAGGTCTAATTTGGGCAGAGTCTGGACAGTGCCATTCACAGATGGGTTTGAATGAGCAAGCAGTCAGATCCACAACCCAGGGCTGGAAGGGTCCTCAACACCTTTCTCACAGGAGCTGTTAAAGCGTATGAAGGAATTTATAGCACGAGGCTTGCAGTAGTCACATCACGGCCCCTTTCACATGCCTCAACAGAGGTGCATTTACAGGCATTTCCCTGTTCAATGCTTTTTACAGAATAGTAAATAACCAACAGTGACAATGAATAAACATGTACTTGAGCTAAAGAGCCACTTTTTCTTTTTCAAACCTTTCAGCTTGCCCAGGGGGCTCAGAGACCCCATGCAATAACCACGGCTCCTGCAACGACGGGTACACCGGGACGGGAGAGTGCCACTGCAACAGTGGCTTCAACGGGACCTCCTGTGAGCTGTGTTTGCCCGGCAGATACGGCTTCAACTGCAGGCGTACGTTTAAGTTTCCTTTCCATATCGATTCCCATGTCAAGCCTAAACTTTGTCAGCCACGAGGTTTTAAGTAAGCTAAGAAATGCTTCCTACTTCACACCAACGTTTTTCCTGGGTGCCCCCTCACACAGAGGGGTGGCACAAGGTGTCAGGAGGGAGGAGAAGGCGGGGGTGCAGAGGCTGCGTAACTGTCTCTGCACAGCACCTCCTACCCTTACATGGTACATAAGTCACAGGGAATAGAGGCACAGCATACAGCAACAAGTGTTTTTAACTACTGCACAGCCTTCTACCCCACAAAAATCTTGAGACAGCATTTTAGCAGTGCTGTTCCTCGAGGATTGCAGGAGGCCAGGGCCATGCAGTACTTCTGCAGAGAAGAAAAAGGGTGCCAAGATGAAGGCAATTTGAAGAGGGACAGTCAAGAAACTGTTCGCATAATCCTCTTCTCGGTGGTTTTAAAATGTAAACTAGGTATAAGTAGGATCAATATCACCCTGTAAACTTCAATATTTTCCTGATATAAAACCTTTGGATAAGAAGCTACAGCACTAACCCTTCTATCCTAACCATGTGCACCTGTACTCCTCCTGAGGCACATACAACGGGGGGTTATAGGCTAGATATTGTTGGGATGTATGCAAGAAAACAGGCTTGGACACCAATGTTCAGGATTATGCCTACCTAAAATTTAACAATTTATAGGACACCATAACATAAACTGTATGAGCTGTTAGTCTGAAATCCTAGATTATGATATCTAAGAAAAAAAGTTTTATAGCTCCTTATTTTTGACGTATATTTATGTCAGCCAGAAATTAAGTAACCAGGTGAAATGTAATAGAGCCAGAAAGTGAAACTTTCTTTCAGCAGGACAAGTTTTCAGAAAATCAGTCCCACCAATTCCACATCACTTTCTTCTTTAAACAACAATACTCCAGGAAGACAGATAAGGCAAGAAAGGATGCTACAGCATTACATTATAAAATAGAGAACCATCAATAGTTCTTTAAGAAGGACTCAAAGCATAAGTCATTGTAGGCCCCAAAAAGTAGGGGGAAAAAACATCACCTATAGATTAAATCACTCATACATCAATTTGCAGGGAACAAGGAGTAGCATCCTAGTCATAAAAATATCTAAAACATAAAAACCCAAAAAATTACAAGTAACTTGCCTATGTTATACAACAAAGCTCACTAACCTCATATCTGGCTTCCTTGCTCAGGTACCTTCTCCCACACAGCAATCAAACACTGGCCCTCCACACACCTTGTTTTCTCTGGCTTCCCCACAATTACCAGCTGCTGCTCGTTAGAACTGATCCACCTGGGTCTCCAGCTCAGCCCTTAACTCCTTCCTGCCACAGCCCTTTGTGGAGTTTGTTACTCTGCCACAATGTAGACGAATACTCATTTTCAAAAGCACATTGAACTAGTGCCAGTTATAAAATCATAGGACAATGGGATAATTCAGGTTGGAAGGGGTTTCAGGAAGTCTCCAGTACAACCCCCTTCTCAAAACAGGGTCAGTTCTCAGCTCATGTTTTTCAGGGTTTAGCCTGTCAGTATTTGCAAACCTCCAAGGATGGAGATTACTTAACCACTCTGGAAAGTCTGGACCTCTACCTGACTGGCCTCATTGTGAAAAACTATGAGGTTAGATTTGTCTAAACTGACAGCCTAGTTGATGTTTCTCCAGAGAAAGATTTTCCCCTTTCCCAACAGCAGGTCTGCAAGTGATCTCTCTGTGTTTCTTCTCCAGCCTGTGAATGCAAGAACAACGGGCAGTGTGATGAAGGATATTCAGGAACAGGACGATGTTTCTGTGAAACAGGATGGACTGGCCGGCTGTGTGAAACCAAGCTAGGTCTCTGCCTGCTCTGATCAGACTCCTTCACACGGAGCTATGGGTTGAAAGCACTTGCAATTCAAGAGAAGGTTTCCATAGATAAGAAAGAGTTAATAATGTTAGAAGCAATAAAAGAACATTAAGGGACTCTCCTCTGGGCTGTGAACAAGTCCCTTCACCCCTCTGTCTCCTCCTTTGTGATATTCCTACCTCCCCTGTGAAAGGGCTTTGGGATACAAGAGGGAAGGTATCACCCAAAAGCTAAGCAGTCAAAAAAAAGTATTCTTACAAGTTTTCCAGTCATCAAGACTGGTATGAGCATGAAACAAGGGCATTGTGATACAAAGTGCTCTTTCATTCCAGCTGTTCTGCCTTCCCCACAGTTCTGCCACCAGTGTGTTCCCCAAGCTGCTCCATCAATGCTGTCTGCACAGAGAACAACACTTGTCAGTGCAAGCCGCTGTACGACGGGGATGGGATCACATGCACAGGTGAGATCCCTCTCCCACTCACAACAGGAAGGCAGGTTGTTCCCTCCTGCACGTGTGTATGCATACAGTTACTGTCCAGTGAGAAATGTTGCCTATCAAACCCAAAAACTTCCACAGTGTAACAAGTGAAAAAAATTTAAGATACATAGAGGTCTTTTTCTAAATCAGAAGGCTGATTTCTCCAGACTTTACCAAGCAGAAGTATGAGCAAGAAGTGCACTTCAGTCAGGTTTTGAAGACAGCAGGGTTTTAAGCAGGGTTTCTCTCACACAATTTACAGTTGGACTCTGATCTTAAAAGTCTTTTCCAACATTAATGATTCTGATGACCTTAGGCAAGGTAGTTCCCCAGTAATGCTGTTGCAGAAACAGTTGTTCTTTCTCAGCCAGGTATCTTGCATCTTCCAAAGTCAACCTGGCCAGATGTCTGCAGGGTGATGCTGTTAAATGAAGAACATCCTGACAAGGGCTTCACAGCTCCAGAGGATAGCCTTCACAGAAATTCAGTAATGCCTAAGGAAATGGAAACAGCTTTTTTTTTCCTCAAACAAGTGTTCTAGTATTCCTAGCATACCTTCAAAGAACTGGTGAAGGTTTGTCTTTATGAAGAACATTGTCTTTAGAAGCAGACTTTACTCACTTATTTTGTTTTTCCCATGCAGCTGCAGAACTTTGCAAACAAAATAATGGTGGGTGCCACAAGGAGGCTCAATGCACACAACTCGGGGTGAAAGTCTTGTGTAGCTGCCAGAAAGGATACAAGGGAGATGGATTTACATGCCTTCCAATAAATCCTTGTGCTGATGGGTTTAACGGAGGCTGCCATGAACATGCCATTTGCACTGTCATAGGACCTGTAAGTTGAATGATTTCAGTCCCCAGCAGGGATGTCTGAGGTATTTCTCCCTGGTGGCAACAGAAATCTTTGCTCTGGCAGGTTCACACTCTGTACCTCTCTAAGTCCCCCTTTTCCAAAACAATCTTTACTTAGCTCCAACCTACTTTCCACATCTGCTTGTTATCCTTTCAGCTGAAGGGTGAGGAAAAGTTTGATATCTTTGCTCTGGGGAATGGGGTACCACAGAAGATGGGATATTTGCATGCATAGTTTTTCTGTCCCATTCTTAGCTCCCCCTAACTGGATATCCTTATTTGCAATAGGGGTGTTTTGAATCAAAACTAGATACACTTTGGAAGCTAAATAAAGAGACAACTTGAAGAATAGTGTCCCTTTTTTGTTGGCTGGATGTCGGAGTCCAGGATATCTGGATTACACCTCAAATTGCCCGGGAGGGTCTGGGACCCTCGCAGAGACCCCAGGAGGACACAGTCTTTGATCTGTGCCCCTGGGAAAGGCTTCCAACACTCATGGAAGAAGCAAAAGCGGCAAAAACCTATGTTAGATTATAGTTCAGTTTATCACAGAGGTGAAGCTTATAGTTTGGGGTTTTGTAGTATGGATATAAAAGAAGACAAGATGGAGGATTTTGGGTGTTGTCCTGAGTTCTCTCTTCTTCTTCTTGCTCCTTGTACTGCAGTAGAGGTGGCACATAGGCATTGGTAGAATAGATTTGAGGTAGAAGAAACGTGTTAGCAACAAGTTATGATTACTGGTACAGAATTGTAAATATAATGCATATTATCAGTTCAGCTGGACTCAGCTCAAAAAGCTCTGTAGCCACATGATACAAATTCCATGATCCACATGGTCAATGTGGCTAAGGAAAACTTGTGCTAGTGACTTCATCTAGCATTTGTCCTGGTGCTTTTGAGATCACCTGTCCATTCTATTTTGTTGCCTTGTCTGAGCTGCATTCCAGGATTGATCTAGAAAAGTCTTGATGCTAATCCTTTCCAGCTGTCAACCATCACAATCCCTGGATATCACCAATTCCTGCTTGGTTTATAGTTCTAATTTATTACAATCAGTGGGCTGTTAAATTCCTTTCTTACTTCCATGCCCAGTCATTTAAATACAATTTTGAGACATTTGCCATCCATTTTTGTAAATTATGTGTCATATAACTCTCCAATGCATGTTATGTGGATGAAATTATGTTTTGGTGTTAATTCAGCAAAGCATCCAAGTAAACATATAAATGTTTCACTTAGTTGTAAGTAGCAACTTTCCTGTTTGCCCACTCCTGCTTATATCAAGTGAAATTCTTCCAGTTCAGAATTCCAGTTCAGAATGTTGCTTGAAATACCAGTTTTATGTCAGCTGAGCCTTTTTCATTCTCTCTCTGACCAGGACAAACGTAAGTGTGAATGTAAAAATAACTACATTGGAGACGGGCTGAACTGCACTGTGATGCAGCTTCCTCTTGACCGCTGCTTGCAAGACAACGGGCAGTGCCACCCCGACGCTGACTGTGCTGATCTCCATTTCCAAGGTGAGGCTGGCACACCATGCACATCATCCCTGTGCTGCTGCACTGAGGCCAGTGGCCAGGATCTGTAAGCTCACTCAGCCTCCTACCTATGTCTCCTTGAAACAAGAAGAAGTTTACAGTTAGAACACGGTCTTATGTACCTCGCAATACCAGATTTATGAAGCAATATATGAGGGCATTCCAGGCAGGAATGTTATCCCTAAGGAATCAATCTGTTCTACCTGCATTTCATGAAATTCATGGGTATTTGTATGGCACAGCTGGCTCTGCATCCAGACATGGGAACCTCTTCAGGAAGAGCTGGTTCTTCTCTCTCTTTGCAGATACCACGGTTGGGGTTTTTCACTTGCGGTCCCCACAAGGGCAGTACAAAATGACTTACAAGAAGGCAAAGGAGGCCTGTGCCAATGAGTCAGCCACCATAGCTACGTATAACCAGCTGCTGTATGCACAGAAGGTGAGGCAGCCTCTCTGTGCCAAGAGATACCCGGAGCGATCTTAGCCACAGCATAAATGGCAAGGGAGGACCAAGGGGTCTGCCCTGTACTAATAAGCTTCATTTTCCCTCCTTTCCTTCCCTTGTGCCCCAAGGTATCTTTAGCTGGAAGCAGACTGACTCTTTACAGGTTTCATGCCTGCTCACACAGCACTGAAACCACTTGCCAAGTTCTTGTTTCCAGAGATAGTGAAGTGAGAGGTAGAGTCAGTCTTTCAGAGTATTTTCATGGGGGTTTTAATTATTAGCACCTCTTAAAGAAATGTATCCTTCAGAATTATGCTTAGGTTAATTAATTTCTTTAAAGTAAGTCTCTGGGAATCTTTTCCCCAAATGCTGTTAAGCTAGCAGACCTATTTCCATACTATTTTCCTTGACTGTGTTATAAACAGTACATGACTGATATCAGTGGGATGAACAGCACAACCTGGGTTTGCAAAACTTCTTTTAGAAGAGTGGGTCAGACTGACGGTCTCTTTCTGGCTCCTTCACACCTATGGAAGGAAGAAAGGCACTCACTGTTTAGAGACACCTTTAGCAAAATTTGGGGCTGGGTCACAGCCAGTACATCAACTTCCTTCTGCTGTGCAAGATTTAGATTGCAGCCAGAGCTGCAGGTTCCATGTACTCTGTAGTCTAAATATTTCCCTTGAGGCAGCAAAGTCGGCAATTGGGCTGGCTCCACCACTTCTGGTGACTTACTTTCCATGTTGAGCTGGTTTGTCAGCCCTTCCCACACCGGCAAAAGGTGAGCTGGCACACAATGGAATTGCACATCACTTTTGGCTTTTATATCCACCTCTGACACTCCACTCAAGGAAGCCTTTCCAGGAAAGGCTCTATGGGTCCATACTGGGAGACACTGACTTACAGAGGGGTTCCAGTCTCTGCAGCCCCTTAGCATAGAGTTCAGCAGAGGGCAGGCTGCAGGACAAACATGGACAGAGCTTCCTCAGACCCACAGAGAGTGCTGGCAAGGCAGGTGCTGCCTGAGTGTCCCCGGGGGTGATTGTTCACTTCACCCACAATTAACCAGCCTCATCACCCAGCTCTTCCCCCTGTGTTTTTTCCCTTCCGGCTGTGCCAATGACAGGCAAGGTACCACCTGTGCTCTGCTGGCTGGCTAGATGGAGAAAGAGTGGGATACCCGACTGGCTTCTCCTCCCCAAACTGCGGCTCTGGATACGTCGGCATCGTGGACTATGGGAGAAGAGTCAATCTGAGTGAAACCTGGGATGTTTTCTGCTACAGGGAGAAAGGTAAAAGGGTCCTTTGTCCCATCCCTTTGTGCAAATGGGAGCAGCATATTTGAGTTGCTTTCACCAGTCACAGGCTGCTAGATAACTCTGCGAGAGACTCCACCTCTTTTTAACTTTAAAAAAAATTATAATCTTGCCTGCAAGTTGTTTTTCAGGCACAGGGCAGCCTCAAGCCTTCTGGAAAGGGCATTTGCCCGTGCAGCTGTCCGTGTTTGTACCTTTCAGAGGTGAACTGCACCTGCAAGCCAGGCTACGTGGGGGACGGCTTCTCCTGTAGTGGGAACTTGCTGCAAGTGCTGATGTCCTTCCCAACGCTGACAAACTTCCTGTCGGTACGGCCCGGGAGTGGGGCACTGCTCGGTCGGGGAGCGGAGCCAAGGGGGCTCTGTGGGTTGTACCTCAGTGTTTGCTTTACTAGCACTGCAAACACAGGTAACCACAGGACACGAGGGAAGCAAGGGGGAGAGGTCTAAATGTGCACCGTCAAAGTCAGAACTTAGTTACTATTTTTTTGGTTACTTGCTCCAAAGAGTTTTCTGGTTTCTAAAATTTATTTGGAATTAAAATGCCGGTGCAGCTTTAGCATAAAGGAGATCCTCTGCACAACTGCTCCCGGCTTTTTAAGCATCACAAATAGCATGGTGCTTTGGAGCTTTATTGAATTGCTACTGGGAAAAAGCAAAATGTTAAAAGGGTCCTTTTCTTGCCACTACTCAGAAAGGCATTATGTGTATTAGCAGCCTCAAAGGCAACAAGGGCCCAGTTTTTGCAACTCAGTCTAAGATGTGCTCATCAAATCAGCAGCTAAAGCTGGGTTTTGAATCCAAACTTCCCTTGTAATGTCACTCCAGAGCAGCTTCAAATAACAGAAAGTTCCTTTGTGGTTATTTATACAGTCTCATCTTTTCCACTCTCCACATAGGAGTGCACAATTGCTCTTCAGTAAAGCTGGATTTTATTTCTGCCTAGGACATCATGGCTTACTCCAACAGCTCTAGGAAGGGGAGGGAGTTCCTGCAGTACCTCACGGACCTGTCAGTACATGCCACTCTCTTTGCTCCAAATGATAGTGGCTTAAAGGAAAACGAAGTCAGTGATTATTTTTGCTTTTTTTCCTCCTTGCTTTAATAACACTTTTTAAACAGCCATTGTGAGTTCATGTATTCCAGTGAAATGTAAGCTTAAAAAAAAATCTTGGTATGATGTGGCTTCTCTGTAACCCCATATAATTTAAACTGTGCTCCTGAAAGAGGTGAATTCATGTTTCCCTTTCCCTTCCATGGTTAGGAGTGCAGGGTTATCAAGTGTTCAAATCTCTGCAGAGACTTTTATATCAGAGATTTTAGTTACCCAGTTACGAAGAAGTCTGCCTGAGATGAAGTATGTTCTGCTTATTAACACTGAGCACAGTTATTTATAGAAAGCAGAGCACAGTTTTGGTATTTCCCACAAATACATTAAAGTCATCTGTTCCTATCTTCATTTCTATGCTTATTCCTTTTATTCTTTCCTTCCTCCCTTCAATCAAACATTGTCTCAAACAATTCTCATGGGTTTATGCACTGGCTTGCATCTTCAAGCTGTTTGGAATATCTCTGTAGCTCATCACTTCAGGTCATCATAGAGAAGAGTGAAATCCTTTCTCCCACTGAAATTAAGGTACTGCCTGCTGCCAGCAGGGACAGAAGGTCCCACTGTTCACATGTAGATTTCCCAATAGCCTCTAATGCTGCTGCGCTTGCTGCAGCATTCATAGCAGAGAGGGAAAAAAGGTCACAGGCTCTTAACCTACTAGTAAATACAGAGGATTAATGAGATCCATTAACACTCCTTGTATTTTCCCCTCACTTGCAGACACTTTCCGGGAGAGACATCGAGTATCATTTATCTAATTCCAGTATAATATTTTATGAGGATTTGACCAATGGAACCATTCTTCTAACTCGTCTAGGAAAAAAACTCCTCATTACAAACACTGGGAACCAGGAACATCCAGCCCCCACTGCTGAACAGGTACCTTTGTAATAAATTTCTTACCTTCATGCTTTTTCCCTCACTCATGCTATACCCTGTAATTGGGTGACACACTGATCTGGAGTGGAATTTGGTAAGGTTAGAGTGGGCAGCAGAGGGAGACTGAATATAGAAGGCTCTTTCCTGCCCAGCAACTGCAGGATAAGAGCTGGCAAATTTCAAATTTACAAGTTTGAAACAGCCCAGATTTGAGTGGGCTCAAAGGAAAGCTGTTCAGAACTCAAAGGAAGTTGTTCAAGTGGCCTGCAGGAATGGCAGGATGGGGATATGGGCTTGATTCAGTCCTTCTCTGAGCCTGGGAGGACTATGGGAGACAACTGTGTGATAGGTGAAGAGATGAGAGCAGCACCTTATCATTAAAGAAAGGTCTTGATGTTTGTAAAGTTTCTCAGTAACATTTTGGGAGAGGCAGAAGACCCCAACAGCCTTGCTCAGAGCAAAAGCAGACAAAAGAGTGGTATGCATTTTTTATTACTATGTTGATGGGGTTTAAATATGAAAATTTATATTCTTTTTTTTGCAAGTGGAAAGTATTTTTTGACACATTAGGGGAACACATCTTTTGAAAACACACTCAACTTCTCATTCTTTATTAAGAAAACCCTGGCTGCTCAAGCTTTTCAAATGACCTCTGTGACAGCAACCCCTTGAGACCAGGGTTGGGACTCTGCTGTGGGTGATGCTGCTTAGATGAATATAAAGATATGAAGGTCTGCATCTGTGGGCTTGGAGTTGAAACATGCTCTAGAGAATGGTGCCTAAAATACCACCTGGGGCAGGGAGTGGATTCTGTGGACACCAACAATGAAGAAATCGGTGCTGTAGGAAGAGGTGCACAAATAATTCATCTGTTGCCTTTGCTCCCTTCCTTCCTCCTTCCCCTTTCAGAAGAGACTCCTTTGGCATAAGAATTACTATTTATATTTTTAAAACCACCTTATTCTACAAACCAATTAATTGCACCTTCAGAGAAGTGAGGTCCACCAGTGCAAGACTTACCTGTATTACTCATTAGCATGCCAGGAGCTCTTCTGGAAGACTTTGATCTGATATTTGAGTTAGAAGACATTCTCCGTAAAAAAAAAAAAAAGAAAAANAAAAAAAAAAAAAAAAAAAAAAAAAAAAAAAAAAAAAAGACCACCAACATCCTTTCTTTAAAAGCTGTCCAGGGGAGGCTTTGAGGCCATTAACACACATCTTGCTCCCTGCAGAGCTGGTTAGAACCAGCTGGAACCCACAAATCTTTCCTCAGGACCCTGGCAGGGCAGTGGAAGGGTGAGGGAGAGGAAGGACACAAGGTGACTTCCACATTGCTCTGCACTGACCCCACACTGAGCCCCTTCCTCCCTGGGCACAGAAAGTTGGTGTATGTTCCAACAGCAGTGTACCACCTCATTCCAGGGGCAAGAGCAGGCAGCAGCTCCTGGTTCTGCTCACTGAGGAGAAGCCACTTTGCTAGAATACAGTTGTAATAGTGCAGATGCCCATGAACCTAAAAGACAAATGCAGGCTGGAGAGACTCAGAACCAGCCTGAAGCAGTAAAGGAGTTTAGAGAAATGTTGGGTTGGCCATAACTGATACCGTCCTGATAACCTGCCAAATGAGGCCACCAAGTAAACCACAGGCAGTGGTTCCCCATCAGTGCTGTCCCAGCTCTCTTGAGCCAGCAAACTTACGTGGCAAGTGGTATCCTCAGAACAGAAAGCAGCTGCCTGTCACTCAGGAGTAAGAGCACTCCTAGACTGAGCTTGGCAATTGCACAAGCATCACCAAAACCTTTACTTAGAGAAAAAAATAAAAAAGAAAGAAAAGTAAAAGGCAGAGCAATATCTGAAGGCAACATGCAGATAATGATGATGGCTACTTCATGCACAGGAGAACCATGACCAGCCTGGGACCATCCCAGGCTGATGTCCAGGGAGACAGTGGTGTAAGCCCCCATGGGTTTCTACTCTCTGGAGACAGTAACTGAGGTAGAGAAACAGTCTCAATGTTTACTTTAGTCCCAAAGGGAGACAGGTCAAAGCTCAGCTCTCGTTCCTCTTTTTCCTGGCAGAGCAAGATCAGATATGTGGACAGAAGTGCTATCGTTGAGTGGGACATAATTGCTTCCAATGGAATAATCCACATAATTTCAGAACCTTTGAAGGCTCCACCAGAACCCGTAAGTACATAGTGATTTGTTTTTTTGGGGTGGTGGGAGGTGGCCGTGGCTTATATCATCCTAAACTCATTGCTGGCATTGGTACATTCCCAGTTTCTGTTGCTTATGTGCAGTTTTCAGCTCATAAGGTTACTTTCAAAGAGAACTAGAAGTTGAAAACAAGGTGCCAGTGATGCTTCTTCAAAATGTTTCCATCTGAACAACTTCTTCCCATATTTATAAATTTATTTTCTTTATATAAAATAAGGGAGCTCATGTACTTTATGGAGATTTTATAAAGCTTCATTTTAGTTCTTCCAAAAAGATCTTTCAAGCTTCTAAAGAACATTGTTTACTCTTGCCTTGGCATTCTTTCCTGTCCAAAACAACAGTTGTTTGGAAAATAGATACATTTTGCCTGCATGAATTCCTGCAAAGGTCCCTGTTATCCAGCCCTCTCCTTAGTCCACAAGGTTAATCCTATTGATAATCTATTTCTCACCTAATTTTTTTTCCTTAGCAATCCTTTCTCCTGTAAAAACCAGCTTTTGATGTGCAGGCATACTGCTAGAAGCCCACAAACATGCCTGCACAATCTCAGTTCACAAAAACCTCTTCCAGACTACAATTCTCAGAAGTAGGAAACAACTCACTTGGGTAAAAGCACAAATTGCCACCTGCAAATGATTCAAAATAATAGGTAATTTCTGTCAGTCTACAGCAGCATGATATTAGAGTCTTTATAATACTTTTCACATGCTAGAGGGCGACTGAGTGTTTTCTAAATTACTTTGTTTCCTATAAAAAAAATAAGAAAAAGAAAAAAGGTCATATCTGTTTAGACAACAATATGATTATTTTTGTCAGGGTACGTTTAATAATTCTTTTCCTAAGTAGGAGGCCGCAGAGCTGAGGAATCATATGAAAAGAAATACGTATCTCCTAACTGTTTCCAGACCATCCTCACCTCCCAGGATGTAAGCAGAGCACAATGCTTTGGGGAGACTGCAGCCTGAAAGGCTGCATGCCCTGGGACCTCTAAAACTTAGCCAGACCCCAAAACTGTCAGTCACCTTCATGATACCTCTCTGTCAGGCCACAGAACTGCAGAAGGAAAACCAAAGTCAGAGTCTAGAAGCATTTCTTCCCTTCAGGTTAAAACGAGATCATGTGTGAGTTTTTTTCAGTCCTTCACCTACATATTTATTAAAATATTAGTAAAAATTATATACAGTTACGTGGATTGGCATTTTCTTGACTGAGGAATGATTTCACGATAAAGGCTCTGCATGTGTTGGGGCAAGAAAATTGACAGAAGGCTGGACTACTGGCAGAGCCAAACCCAGCCCTGCAACTCCTCTGCACAGGCTACGGTCTCTCTGACCAGCAGTGAGACAGGCCTAGGTCTCAGATGCTGTCCAGTACCCCCAAAAAAATCTACCCGAAAGGACATGGGGGTTGGTCTCTTCTCCCAAGTAACAAGACAAGAAGAAATGGCCTTAAGTTGCATCAGGGGAGGGCTAGATTGAATACTAGGAAAAATTTCTTCATGGAAAGGGTTGTCAAGCATTAGAATGGGCTGCCCAGGGAAGTGATGGAGTCACCATCCTTGGACGGCTTCACAAGATGTGTGGATGTGGCACTTTGGGACATGGTTTAGTGGTGGATTTGGCAGCGCTGGGTGACTGGCTGGACTGAATAATCTTTTTCAACCTAAATGATTCTATGACTCTATCAAAAGGCCCCATTTAGCTGTCTCTAGGGAATATGTACCAGGAAACTCAAGCAGAAGACTTCAGGATTAGGGCATACGTCAAAGGGACACTGCATGTGCTTGGGTGTTGGAAGGTGACCAGTGCCCACCCATAGTCACTCACCCTCTCACTCCCTTCTAGGCTCCTCTCCATGCCAGTAGCGGGACAGGAATATTCTTTGGCATCTGCCTAGTTGCTGGAATTGTGGCTCTTATTGGATATTCTTACCTCAGGTTCAGGAAGAGAAACACAAACTTCCAACATTTCAAGGTAGGTGGCAGACAGGAACACAAAGCAGGGGGGCAATGCTTCCCCAGATCCATTGCACCTCCCAAATTCACAGCCTCAGATTTCTCCACGCATTTTGTTAAGCTAGGAACATTCTCCATCACTTCCCACTTGAACTGTTTAAACTGAGACAAAGTGGGGAAGGCTCTCACACTTGTCTTGGGTACAAGCCTGCATTTGCCCCCAGACATCTCCACCCAGCGTGCCCAATGGGCTCCTGGCTGCTTGGAAACTTCCAACACCAAGGACTGGCCAAAAGCCCATTTAACTACACCACACCAGTGCAGAAGCCTTTGCCTCACCAGAAAGATCACCCTTAGGGAACCAGGCAATTACAACCACTGAAAGGGCACCAGTTCTCTTTCACCTCCTCCGTGGCATTGGTAATCATTTTGTTGCTCTAGAGGTTGAAATGCTTGGTAGGGAAAAGGCCAGATTCAAAAGACAAGCAAATTTAAATGACTGCAGGATTGAAAAGTGCAGATTTTTATACTGATGTCCTCTCACGCTTGATTTCTCCCAACTAACTTTGCTATTCTCACATAGTATCACGATGATGTGAAACAAGCCAGTAACAGCCAAAGCTACTCAGAGATGAGGGATGACAAAAAAATATTACAAAATATGCAAGAATCAATCCAAAAGAAAGTCTACCTAAAAGTAAGCAGAAATCCCTCCCTGTTCTGGCACCTACACATAACGTGAATCATCTTTTAGAAACAAAACACGTGACCCAAGAGCCAAGGGAAACGTCTATATTTTTATGTAGTTGCAAGGAGAGCACTCAGGACTAACCAGGTACTTTCTACCCCAGGCATAATGTCAGGGCCACACTTCCTCTCCCATTCTTTGCTGAGGCTTAAAAATAAGAAGGGAGAGGAAAATCAGTGTTAAGTGTCCTGAGATAATACTACAACAACAACCCAAAACACAGTTCATGCTCAGAGATGCCGATTTAGGTGATAAAGCCAATTCAGTCTCAACACTGCACCAGCTGGTAATGAAGCTTAAGTGCCCCCTTAATGGACTGGAGGAAGAGGATGAATTTTAAACAGGCTTATGTGCTTTTTGGTAGACAGAAGATGACGCTGACACAACATCACTGAACAAGTCGCAGCCTCCAAATATCACCAACCCCTCATATGAAAGTTCTTCTGCACCGACTCCACCAGAACCTACTTATGATCTTTTCTCAGTAAGTGTTCATTTTGAGATTGAGAAACTACTAGTATATCTTAAAGAGGGAATGACTTTATGAAAGGAAAGTGTCTAGTTGGAAAAAAAGAAAAATTAATTCATAAAAGTAAAACATTTAAGTTCCTAGATTTCCTGTCTCACCACTTCTTGAAACTGGGTTGTTGCACTAGTAGCAAAATTGAGGCTGTGGTCTACAGCTGTATCTCAAGTCCATCTTCAAAGACAGCTGAATTAAACTGCACTTCAAATGCTACTAGATGACAGTGACATGTCTATACAAACTTTAAAAGCCTTCTGTCTTCATGTCTCCTTGCTGCAAACACAGCTGAGTGCCATGCTAGCACTCCAAAGAATCTGAAACACAATGGAGAGAGGACTGGGAATCAAGGGAAGGAAGGATTGAGTAAAGTCAAGAGTATCTGAATAGCTCCAGCAGTCTAACTTAGCAATACCCTCACGTACATGCAGAGTCTAAAATCAAAATACACCTTTTTTGCATCCAGTAAAGTCTTGTTTGGTGCAAAAATGTTGTGTGCCAACTCTGCCATCTGTGTGGACAAATTTGCCAAAAAGTTACTTTCATTTCTTAATGCAATGTTCAAGTCTGATTTTCTTTTTGTTTTATTTTATAGGATTCAGATGACCAACAGCTTGTGATGAGTGGTCCTCATGATCAGAATTAAAGACTAAATTTGGCATTAGTCAGTTATTATGCACATTTCTATTTACACTTACTGTGAAGAAAAACAGGACTTATACATTACAAGGAATAAAATCTTGTTACAATTTAAAAACCAAAAGAGCACAGCTTTGTTTAAGATGCAGTCTATACAGCTCACGGAGTTACCAACCTCTGAAGTGTTGGCTGTATCTGAGCAGTACCAACTATGAGTGCTAAATGTAAAATTGAATCTCAACTACCATAACCAGCAGACTCCTCTCTGGGAAAAGTAGATTACTTTCACTAGCCTGCTATTTAATTGCTTTTATTCTCCTTCACAGACTTTAAAATGGCCACAAACACATGGGGCTGTTAACTTGGCAAATACCCTAAATTTCTTAGTTCTCCAGGTCTGTGCTTTCATTTTGGCTCAGTTACAAGCATGAAACAGAATATGTGTTAAACATCTATTTTTAAACAGATGGGATTTTTTGCTAGTATACTTTTAAGTAAGATATTCAGCAGCAGGAAATGCAACCTTCCTGTCTGCCCCACTTGCCGCCTCTAGCTTTTCTGTCTTTCCTTGAACTTGGCTGTGTTTTGGTTACATCTCATTGAACAAAGTGAAGTAGTCGTCGAGGCAGCTTTAGCAAGAAATGCAGGGGATATGAGAGCATTCAAATGGTAATCAATCTTTACCTGAACTATTTTTGTGACAAGCAGACAGTGAATATGAACATCCCCTTACCATGCAATGTCTACGTTCAGGTTTTTAGGTCTGAGAGGAGCAGAAGCTGCTTCTTCACATACTGTATTTTTTATAAAGCACAGCAATAACAGCTGTGACTGTCACCACACGTTTGCTTCTATTAAAATAATATCATACAGTGAGACCATGAAAGAAAACACAAAATAGCAAGAAAGGGAAGATTTTCTTGCTGGCAGCAGTAATATCCCCCTAATGTGTGGGGGGCATTAGGTAGTGTCTTCACAACAAAGTGCGAAGGCAAATCCAGTGTTGATGCAGCTATCGGGCACAACAAAGGGAATCTAATGTGTGAATACACCTGGATAAAACAGACAGATTGAAGTAATTTCCCAAACTCCTTCCCCGCCACCCTACACATGCCTGCTTGTTTTTACCTATATTAGAAAGTGTAAAACACAAGCACACTTAAAACACACACACACACACATCTAGGAGAGTTTTCCCCACAGGATTTTGCAGTTAGTACAGCTCACGTAGTTCCCTTCTCCCCAGTCACCCAAAACATTAAGGCTCATAGATACCAGAAGATAAAGTCCAAGCATTTATTTTTTTAATAATCATTAAATATTTTTATCACAAAAAAAGCGCCCCGCAGTTCATAAAACTGTTGTTTTACTGACAGACTATTCACCTCTGGTTTTGATAGAGCAGAACAAAAAAATTTCTTCTTGCTTTGGTATTCAAATAAACTATACTCCCAAAATTAGTATGAAGAAACATTACCTTTTAAACATGCTCAAAAGTCCCTTGGAAGTCAGTAGCATAACAAGATTAAAATAAGTAATGCAGAGTGCACCAAGGTGAAATCACTAAAAAAATGCAAGACATTTTTAAAAGTTAAAGAGCTGCATTCTAGCACTGAAAAATAAATAATACACTTCAATATTCTCACTTAAATTCATATTATATATAGTTGGGTTGTTTTAAAGAAACACAACCCTCCCATATTTAATTTTTTTCATGCAATGTTATTTCAAGAACTCATGCAATATAAACAATATTTTACTTGAGCTGGCTGTTGTAACATAGCTTAGTACAGAAGTTTGATTTTTAAGTTAAGAGAAAGGAAGAGTGAGAGAAGAAAATCTTGAAACGTGTATTATGTGGATAACACCATCCAAGCTAATTAAACTGTTCCTGCTTAACACAGGAAAATTAAGCTGACTCCTAGCCAGCTTTTAAAGAATAAATGTCACAGAGCTATAATCAACAAAAGATCAAATTCAATAACGCAGAACTGAGTAACACAACAATATTATTTGCTGGTAGTAAGATGGAGAATGTACAGTAGTTTTGTTGGGTTGGTTTTGTTTTGTTTTTAAAGAGGGAATTGAAATTTCTGGAGCACGAGAGGCGCTACACACACGTAACACCAAGTTCGGTTGCATCCGAGCATTAGAATAAAGAACTGAAGGCAAATCTGGATATTTCCATCCCCACATTTCATTAACAAGTTACGCTAAATATTTCTTGCACAGCCTCACCAACAAGTTTCTTGATAAAATCAAACTAGCTTCCTGCAAAACTTTATCTTTGTATTCCAGCAAAACAGCAGGACGGTCAGATGAAGGTGCTCATTTCAAGTATATTCACCTGTTCACATATACACACACTGCAGGCGTGTTGCATGTCAAGTTTGAAATAGGAGCACAAGAAAATTATAAAATCTATCACCACCTCCAAGGACTTCATTCTGATTTCAAGCATAGAGGAAAACTACTTATAAAATTGTGCAGGCTAGATTAGAATACATTCATTACTTTGCAAACATGATTTTAAAAACATGAAAGATACTGTATATGAAATTCAATCAAGGTACTTGGACATAATACAGACAGGTTAAAAAAAAAAAAGAAAAAAAACTTTTGGTCACCAAAAGTTTGTTTACCTGACAATCATTATAGAAAGCAAGTGATATTCCAAAATGAAATGAAGAATACCAGATGCTATATATTTTGTTAAATGCATGCTTTTAAAAACCAAGCCTTTAATAACTAGAATTTGAAAGTTATTAATAATATTATGCCTGCTAAAATGGCTGGGGCGAGAAGCACCAGTTTAAAAAAAAAAACCCAAACACATTTCCTTTGGATCCAGAGAAAGAAAATAATTCTTACTTAAAAACAACTATATAGCAGTTCTATAAAGTGCCTGTTTGAGGAAACACATCAACAGATGTTTTCCTTGTGCAAAATAGACATTTTTCAGCTCAAATCTTTGGAACATATATGCTACCCAGAGTTTGTGTTCACGCATTACCTTCAATTTCAGTAACTAAATAAAAGTTCTAATCTGCATTGTCAGGACTATTTTTCTTTATGCAAAATGTGCAGCACCACTAATTCAGCTTTCAGGGCTTGAGCTAAAACATGTCAACAGAAAACTCTGGGTTTCATTTTCTCGTTTCTTAATTTTTCTTTTAACTCCTTTGCCCATTGTGCGTATTTACTTTTGATTGTAAAAACCCATCACTGAAGGCTATATGAAATACATTCTCTCCTAGAAAACAGCAAAACCACATTGCATACCACTGTAGTAAGACACTGATAAAATTTTTAAAAGCAGCGTTTAGGATCAAACTAAAGCCTGATACAGAGATCTGTCTCCACTTCAAAATGAAAAATGCAAGACTTCTAGAAATTACTCTATTGTTAGAGAGTGGATATTTGAAGTGTTTTGAAACTTAGAAAGGTGCCTGAAAGTTAACAAGAGGCATCTAAAGCAGCCCAAGCTATGTGAGTTTCAGTTTTAGGCTCAGGTCCACCTGCAGCCAAGCACAGACATTACAAGAAGAGAAACTGCCCATCCAGGAGAAAGAGCTCATCAGCATGAGCCTGCCTGTGCTGTCATCACTGCAGTGCAGAGCCACACCAACACTACTGCTCAGTGAGGGAAGGCTCCAGCTATGGCAGCAAGGAAAGGTACAATGTCTACCCATCCCTCTCAGTCTCACCCTAAGCTGGTTATTAACTGTTTATCACTGAATTATTAGTACTGGATTTAGGCTTTTCAGTGCCAAGATCCATTACAGGCTCCAGCTGGAGTGCTGGCAAGGGCCAGAAGTGAGAGGACAGGTATTTCTTTGTAAACCATAAGGCTGCAGGTCAAAGTTTCCATGGAAAAAACAAAAATGACATCCCAGAACACCACCAGTTCTTCCCCTCACATATGCCCTCCCTCCTGACCCACTACTATTTTGACAATCCATCATCTCTTCTCTGTATAAGAGGAGTTTTCACATGTCTGAGCAGGAGAGGAGAGAACAGTTACAACACTTACGAGAATAAGTAAGAAATACATCTAAATCAAGGTAACAAATTTAAATGACTTAAATAAAATACATGTACATTCAAATAAAACAAGATATATTTGTCCGTTTCAGAGAGGAGCCACCAAGTTTTTATTTGATCTGAACTGTCTCTTGTAGGAAAGGTATTCTGAATGTCCCAGTGCACAGCTGGTCTGACCAGCCAGGAAGTTCATGCTGCAAAGGAGTCCTTCTGGGATAAAACGTGTAGTCAGGCTCATAGTTCAAGAGACAACTCAAGGATGCCATGTAGATATCCGCAAATCTAGACAGACGTCTCAGGAAATAAGTTGGATTCTCATCAGTTCTGAATATGCTTCCAAACTGTGAGTTGAAGAAATTCCTGTTCACCTCCCTGTCCCCCCAAAAAAGAAAACAAAGACAATGAAGTGAGCAGACCTGAACACATCTCTTCAGTAGCTAGCATCCAGAACCTGAAGCAAGCAGTTCCTGTAATCTGTTCTATGCATTATTCTCTTGCCATTGTACTTCTAAAAACATTTACATGCCACATAAGAATTTTTTTCACCTTCTGCACACATGTAGCCCAGATCTAGAAATCACAGTTGTGAACAAAAGAGCTTCACACTTGTCTCACTAAACCCAGAGTTAAGTTGCTTCTGACATCAGAAATATGACATCAAAGCCTTCTTTTCTAGAGATTGTGAAAGAAGACTTTTACCTTTACCTAAATCCTAATGACATCCACTTGTCCCAAAGATAAAAGATGTCTTTAAAAAAAAAAAATCAAAAATTTGGCTTAATGCACACAAAAAGCTTAAATACATCTTGGAATTAACTTCTGTCATTAGTCACTACCAAGTATCATTCCCATTTCATTTACTTCCCCTTTCTGGGGAAGGCTGCTGGCATTGCCAGTTGTACACTGCACACATCCTGCATTTAGGGATTACTCCTTCTTGATAATATTATTATTATTAGGACTTTTAGCCCCATTACCTATCCTTTGATAAATCCACTGCTAAAGCCAGTTTCATGCAGAGCCATTTCTATATATCCTAAAATGTACTACATGTAATCTGAAGAAATCATCTAAAAAACTGAAAACATAACCTAAGTCTTGACAAAGAAATACGTTTTTTTAACTGTGCAGAAGCTGTGTAATGAAAAATGACAGCTGAACACAGGGAGAGGAGAAACAAAATAAGAAGGAAAAGTATTTGATCTGATGTTACCTTTCATGCAGAAAAGTAACATCTGTTCTATAGGGGTACAGGGAAAACAGGTTCATATGAACAAAGTGTCAGACAAGAGAAAAGCTACACAAGAGACAGGTAGAATATTGCTTTACAAAAACATTTTATAAAGTCTGTAACTACCAAGGAATATAAATCAGGGATGCAGAGAAACCTGTGGAAGATACTACATAGAACCCTTGGCTATCACAAAGCATATTGCAATGTCTTCGTCTCCCGTATCTTACCTCAGTTCCTTTCTTTCCTTCTTCCATTCTTCTAAAATCATTTGAGAATCAGGATCACGGTGAACCTGGAATGTGAAGTATGGATAACCTGTTACTAAGGATAACCTTGTACATAGGGCTTTTCATTAATAAACCCTTATCAGCTAACAGATGAGCAATACTTCAGAGATCAGTACACAGAAGTTATCCATGTTCATTTTAAACAGCCAAAAGCAGGAACTGATCCAGGCTGACCAGTGGAGGAAGGGGAAAAGATTGAGAAAACTCACATTAACTAGCCACAGAAATAATTGCATTTATTTATCTACAACAGTGAGACTCAAAGCACTTGCAGCATCAATGTCCAGCATTTAGAAACTCGCCCGGATCCCTTCTGCTACATAGAGCTGATTATACACACACAGAACAAACCTGCATGTGTTCCAATAATCCTGTCAAGGTTTGCAGCCAGGTCATGGTTTGAATGTACTTCTCTGTGTTCATGATTTTAATCTCTGATCGTAACTCTGGAATAATTGCACCAGTGCGCCAGCCATGCTTCAGGGTCAGGTCCTATTTACCAAGAATTACAAAATACAGGTATTAGTCTTGAAAAGAACTACTTAAAAGAACTGAAGAATTGAACAATTGTTTATCTGAAAGGGGCACTAATTGCTTCTTATGTATAAACAGAAACACGAAGCAGTGGGACTTAACTGTGCCAACAGACAATGGAAATTAATTTCAGATTAAACTTCAAAGCCTATACTTTTGAAGAGAGAGAGATAAAGAACATAGAAGCACTTGCAAATAGACACTAATTCATTAGGTTGAAAACAAACAGCAGGAAATTCCTCTTGTAGAAGAGACCACTGCTGCTGTTGGAAGTACCTGGAGGAACTGTGTGTTGGGTTTGTGGTATTTACACACATCCACCTGACAGAAGGCTCCTATCAGGAGTCCCCTCTATTAAAACTCCTCCTGACAGGTACAACACAAGGCAACTGCAACCTGTGCTCTCTTCTCCATCGTGCCAGAGTAGAATACAGCTGCATCCTCCTTCTTTTGAAGCACCCAAACTTACTCTTCTATTTAAAAGCAGATTAGGAAAAAAACCCAACATCTGCTGCTGCTGAAATACAGCTTGGCAGTGGAAAAGTCCTATCCAGGCATTCACATGAAATCAATTAAAAAAGACTTAAGTCAGGGTCACTTACCCTAAATTAACAGTGTATTTGTTCATGAGGTGGTAAGAAAATGGTTGGATAGTGGGGATACAAACCAGAGCAAGATCTTAAGGAGAAAGTTTACCATTAGTGACAGGAAGATTGCCTCTTGCATTCAAAACAGAAGTTCATTCAGCTCTTATTACACTTGGTAGTAAATGTCATCCAAATCATGCACATCCTGTACATTTGGATATCTGTGTTTACTCTGTTACATCTGACACTATCAGTATCTGGATCAGGAATACAAACTCACACATTTCTGACCACAGTTAGTAAACAAGTTAAATGCAACAAGTCAGGTGGAAAATATGATTGGCCTTTTAAGGCACCAACGTTCTTCACTGCAAAAAAAAGCAATATGGCTTAACCACCAATACAACTTTGTTGTATTTCAAAATCTCAGAGGAAAGTGTTATATTGAATAACTGGGGAAGAAGAGAGGAAAACTAACAAAAAGCCTCTTATTTTATCTTATTTTGTGAAAGCAAACTACTCACTGCCAAGTCACTATATATGTGGTCACCGAAGTAGAGAACCTTAGAGCCCCTCCAGCCAGTAAGCTTCAGAAATTCATACAAATTACCCTGCAGAAACAATGACATGTACATTGTAGTGGCATGCAACTTGCACCTTCACAGGCATGCAAAAGGAATTTAGTACACCCCTAAAAATATTTTCATGCCATTAATCGAGTCCTCAGTTTATATATTCTATATTATGAAAACATATATATTTTACAGGCAATTTCAGTAATACTATCACTTCAAGTAGAAATGACACACAGTACCAACAATTACTTTCTACAACTTCAGACATTAAAATAACTCTCTTAAAGAATGTACCTACATTTTAGAAGCCTTTATGATATCTAAAGGAGCTTGGGAGTCATGTAAATAGGTGTTAAATCTGAACAAAAAGAGTTCATTGAAAGCTTACCTGTTTGTAAATCTGACCTTTCTGTAGCTTGTGAATCTTGTCCCAGAGCAAAACTCCCCTTTCATTCACCTTCCGGAACGGTCTAGAATAGATATATAATTATTATGTTGCTGTAGGAATTCTGACACTTCTTAGGAGACTAAAATCCTAACATTAAAAATGCTCATCTCTCAAAGGAAGAACATCTGGCACCTGAACATTTTGTAACAGAAAAAGCAAAATTCCAAAACTTCCATTTTAACCAGTGAAAAGCAATGTATCTCTCCAGTATACCTATGATGTT
Organism: Calyptomena viridis; assembly: GCA_013390005.1. NCBI lineage: Eukaryota > Metazoa > Chordata > Aves > Passeriformes > Eurylaimidae > Calyptomena > Calyptomena viridis. The sequence continues at coordinate 383,470 of WEIV01020555.1, forward strand.
TATTACAGAGCTTGAGAACAACTCTTGAGAAGTAAGACAAAAACCCCAGACAGAAGGGAAGAAACAGCACAAATTGTCTTGCCACTAAGAAGGAGAGAACACAAAAAACTGGAGATGTGTAAGAATCTTGTACATTTTGTACACTTGGACCACTGAAAATGAAGCGAGCAGAGGACTGGAGGTAAGATGTGCAGTAAAGTTCTTCTTAAAATTAAATTTTAAAAAATAAAAGGAAAAAAATTCCCACCTCCCTCTAGCTCACTTTCAAATCATAATCACACATAAACAAGCAGGTCTTTTTCACATATAAGAGTAGTGCATGCACATTGCAAAGGTGTTTACTTAATTGAACTAGTCTGAATATTCCAGTCTGTCAGCCAGACAGATGCCCTTTAAATATCATGTGTGACTAAAAAAAACCAAAAGCAACTTTGAGCCAAGGGTCTGACTCTGAAAGGCATCAAAATTTCTCAGATTTATTAGGAAACAAGCACAATTTACAAGCAAGATGCTAAAAACAGCTTCTGTGACCCTAGCTCACTCCAGTAGATCTGTGATAGCTCCTGAAACTTTCTTGGGTAAGAAATGGTAAATATTTAGACTTCAGAATTGGGTGTTGCTGCACTTTGTAGTGACCCAACACAAGATTTCATTTTATGTTGCAGCCAAATTAGAATATTTCATTACACCCCCTATAGCCTTATATGGAACAAGTTGCTTGAATCATTCTCTACTGACTGAACACCCACCTTCGCTTATCATTGAAGAAGTTTGGTTTATCAGCCTGTACAATGACCACATCAAAGAGATCCCTCCAGTCCTTGCCGACTATGAACTTCATGCCTTTGTCCCTAAAAAAGACAGAGGGATATTAACAACAAAGCAAAACAGAAGTGCCATTATCTGTGCAACATAATGAATTACATTGGAGAACCTCATCTTCCCCATCCTTTAAAAACCTATAGTTAAACAGCAAATGACTGTTCACTTACACAAAGCTGCTGGGACTGTTTGTGATGAGAAACATCTTCTTGCCATGATCAGCCAGCTTTGCTAACACTGCACGAGTTTGCTCGGCATAGCAGATGTATTTCTCTGTGAGGATTGAGGAAAACACAGTATTTATTGAGGAAGTTTTGCACAACAATTTTCTGTACATTCACCCAAGGGTTCAGAACACGAGGTTATACTTAACAAAGGCACCTCTGACAAGTAGAAACTCTTTCAAGCTTTAAAAATGTAGAAATTTGTAATCTTAAATATGGAAGCATGCTTTCACTGAAAAAAGCTTGATAGATTATACCATTAGTACTTACCAATATCTGCTTCAATTGCTCTGTACATTATTCCTTTGATATGGACATCCCTGATTGAATCCTGTAAGGAAAGCAACAGAGCACTAAAGAACTTTAAAACCTTTTCAAATATAAAATCCATGCTCACTGCAGAGCAGTAGTAATTTGTTTTTAAAACAATTTGTTTCTCAGAATTGCACTTTAGAGAAATGCCATGTTCATCATATATAGATGTCACCACTAGAAAAAGAGTAAGCCTGTCCTGCATACCTATGCATTACCTTCATAATTTTGGGAAGTACAAAACTGTATAGCAGAGGAGCTGTTTTACATAACTGAAATGTTGTTCAGAAGGGTTAAGTGGGATGAAAGCCCTCTGCAGAAGCAGTCATCACAGATTTCTAGTGCCCTTTGGAGCAGAACACATTCCTTTCCTCTTGGGAAAAAAAAAAAATTCCAAGAGTTTTACGTCTGAAAGATTTTAGATTATGATCACTCACAAATGCTCTGGTTATTTAAATAAGGAATTTATGAACAGATGAAAGAAGCTAAATGCTTGAGTAAAGTACTCATAAGGCGCTCCGGAGGCATTTAGCAGCTCTCCTGAGCCAGCTCTGCACCAGACAGCTTTGTTTAGAACAGTGATACTGCCATTTTGGTACTTACACGGGCTATGTCCTCAAAATCCTCAAAAAACACCAGTATGGGGCTTCCAAAATGCTGGTAATGCTGAATGGTACAGATATCTCTACACACACTTCAGCAGAAACTACATGAACTAGCCTTCTGATTATGTAACCACAGACAGAAAGGAAAATTACTTTGGAAGTCAAAAGTTTCTTAAAATTCATCTGATCTTCTTGGGAAAGTAAGAAATTCAACATTTGATTGCATCACGTGTTCAACCATAACATGTTGTCAACATGTCAACAAGGAGCCAGGAAAAGATGGAATGCCTATGCAGACAAATACTGTCACATTGGGCATTATTTCTTTTGTTCTTACATAGCCATGACATAAAATGATCTCTGCAGGACACATCCTGAGGAATCAAGGGGATCAAATTATTCTAGACTAGTACTAGAATTTTTCTGGAGGAGGGAGAGGTAAACAGGTAAACTAGATAGACCAAAGTCATGAGATAGCAAATGATATTAGTCAAGATGTAGAGCCATTACAACTGAAAGCTCCAAACTGGAATTCCCTATCACATTCTTAATAGTGAGGAAAAGGATATATTTAATAACAATCAAAAGAAGTTTTATCAACTTACAAGAGCTTCTTCACTTCCCCCCCTATCCACCCCTCAAACCTACAAAGAGAACAACAGCTCTACAAATGTCAGATTTCAAACGAATTTCAAATGATTTTGTTTCTTTTGCAAGTTCTACCTTAATTTTACTTACGTTTTTATGGTTGCATGGCAATAATTACTCCTTTCAAAACCTAATGTGAGGTATTTCACTGAGGCTGACACAACAGGTGGAAGCCTCCTGAAGTGCTCACAGAGAAGACACACAAATATAGAGGTTTACCAAAATCTTCAAAGCTAATACCTTGACATCTTTGTATAGATGAACAGGTTCATAGTCTATGTTGTTTTTCAGAAAATATTCATTCACACAGGAAAGGAGTGTCATTTCTGGCAAGGAGAATATATCCATGAATTGCTTCATTGTATTTCCTTGTGAGCTCTACAGCAATGGAAAGAAAAAAAAAGGTCAGGCGTTTCTCAGATTAGAACACTCTCTTTCATTGAGTACAAACACTTCAGCCTAATTGCAGATTTTCAGGCTTTTGCCATCCCTGTTCACATTGCTTCAGATTCTTTTTGAACTAAGACCTTCGATAAGTATCTCCAACAAAACTGTTGTTATTAATTCTTCAAATAAATCCAACTCATTACTCTTAAGAGCAGTATTTTAATTCATAAAAATAAGACAGCACTGTTAAGAGTCAAGAGAGGCCTTAGAGTTCTTCAGTAGAAATCTGCACTTCTGCAAATAAGAGGCACACTGGGTAGCGTGATGGGAGATGGAAATTTTCTTATTTGTTTGGGGTTTTTTTAGTAAGTGGAATACTGATCAGGATTACAAAACCATTTACCTCCTTGAAATAATAAAAAGTAGTAAGAATCCACAATAACTAATGCAGTAACAGGAGAAGAGATTGTAACAGTCTGCAAAAGCTGTAATGATAGTTAAGTTTCACAAAAGCAGAGAATTTCATTAAACAACAGCAAATACAACCCAAACACTTCTCAAAGAAGTCAAGTAAAACAACCAGCTCAAGATCACAGCAATAGTAGAGATAGCGAGGGACCTCTGGAGGTCACCTTGTCCAAGCCCCCTGCTCAAGCATGGCCACCTAGAGCCAGTTCCCCAGGACCTTGTCCAGATGGCTTCTGAATCTCCAGCACTGGAGACTCCACAATCTCCCTGGGCAACCAGCCCATGCCAGTGCCAGGTCACCCTCACAGTGAAGGAAGCAGTTCCTCATGCTCAGAGGAAGCCTCTTGTGTTTCAGTTTGTGTCCCTTGCCTCTCATCCTGCCACCCTCCTTTCCAAGGCCAAAGAAAGCACAGACCTAAAGAGACCAAAGCATCCCCCAGGGAATGCCAGGATGATATTCATGACTGCTGCAGACACCAGATTCGGGATTTCTAAATTCAGCTCCTTAAAATAAGAACAAGTGCAAGAACAATGAAATGCTCCACAGCACAAAGAAGGGCCTTTCATGTCAACAAGGAATTAACACCCATCAGTAAAAGGCATAAAATAAGCTTGGTCTCTGAGTATAAAGACAGCACTATTCTCCATGTGGGAAAGAAGGAGGAACCTACCAGCAAAAACATCAACTTTCTCAGGAAAATCAGATCCTAAACTTAAATGTTTCATCTTTTATCAGATCCTCTTACTGTCACACTGCCAGTTTGCACAGAGGAGACACCTCCATACATTTACTTGCTGCTACATCAGTTAAGCCATCAGCCCCCAGGAAAAACATAGCCTGAACCAGATATGGTTCATTTCCCAGCCTTTATCAGATTTGCTGTGCAACACAAAGCAAGTCACTTGATTTTCTATGTTCCACTACTCTGGCTGTATGACTGGGTAAAGGAATAGTCAAAGAAGAAACTACAGTGAACAGAAGAAGATTTTAGTGGCAAAACTCCACAACTAGCACTATAATTCAATCATATATTGAGAAAATATAACTGCTAGTTATAATGAAAACAAAATTTAAACACCACTACTGCGATGCCAAAAATAAAAAGAGAAAATTGTGGTTTTACCTTTCCATAAAAGTCACTCATTTGTTCTAAAGGGACATGGGAACCATCATACATTGCAATAACTTCTTCATCTGGGACAACACTGAGGCCTCTGGAAAACAACATAAGGTTTAGTTCAAAGGTCAGATTAAAATTTTCAAGTAATCACCAAAGTCTCACATATTAACACTGAGATCTGGACCTTATTAAAATTCTAATAACGTCACAGGAACACTTGTGTCTATAAACTAAAATAGCATCTCTCCTTACCAAACAAGTAACATTTTAACAGGCTGAAGCACACAGAACACATTCCAATTTTAAACCTTTTTTACTTTCTTACGGGAAAAGAGCTAATTAGTCTCCTCCACTGAAATTATGCCTCAAGGGTTTGTAAAAAGTAGTTAGAACTTCCAGTTTCTTAACACAAAGTAATTCCTTACTCTGCCTTTTCTTCATACAATATCAATGATGTGATAGTGTTTAAACCAGATTATTCTGGATCATGACCCCGAAGATTCAAGGGAAAAACATACGCAACTTTTAACTAAATAAGGATTTCTTCTAAATTGTACCAACAGTTCAGTTTCCCAAAATTTAAAATTACTTGAAGGATGGTTGATAATTAAAACAAAAATATAGTAACAAATGGGGAAAGAGATGTCATCTCTTCCCAGAGTTTCTTTACAAACTATTAAGAGAGTAAAGGCTTTTGTTTGGTTTTAAATGTTTTACTAAAGCATCTTAAAGACTGCAGGCATGCCAATATCCTCACCAAAGGACACAGAATTGTTGAGGCTTTGCTTAGGAACAAAAAACACAAACGAAAACCAGATCAGCTGGTGTCTTTTTTTCTAAGCCTACTTATGGTCTTCTGCACCTTTTTAAGACAGACTTATTTCCATGCCACCCTTTCTAGGTCTTACCAAGAAGCGTTGTCAGGCATTAAAAAAAAAATAACTAATTAATTAGCCTAGTACTTTCAGGGCTTATCATCTACACCAGCTTTGCCGTGGAAAGCATGACACACGAAATTTCTCAGGACTTTTATGGTAGCAGAGTCCCACATCAACTAGCTCCTTCACTGCCCTTCTCAATGCTACACTCACTGGTTCATAACTGAGCTATGGCTGGCAGGACTCCAGCATTCAAGTCAGTATTGTGCACAAATAAGGCAGATAATACCTCAGTTTTGTAGTATACAGAGTTCAGCATCACCCACTCCAGAGCAGCAAACACAAGGATATGCAACCAAAATGTTAAACAGATACCAAGTAATACCATCAGAATTGAGAAGGTACCTCCTGGTCTGCAGACAGCTATGCCAAGTGGTATTTGAATACTGCTAAAGAAAACACTTGTGGATCTGTCAACTACTTGAGCTCAAATCAAGAGAGGACAACAGATGTATGTGAAAACCACAGAGCAGAGATGACTGTCTAGGCAAAGCTGTAAATTAGTTTTACCAGAAGACTCAATCTTGACACAGGTCACAGTCCACCTGTACAACTACAAAGTTTATTTTATTCACCTGAGGCAATTATTTTATTCCCCTGACAGGCTAAAGTACTAAAAGCATCACTGTCCACCTTCAGCAGCACTCCCACTGCTGCTCTTGTAGATGTGCATTCTTAGAGGGACACCAGAACAGCTTACACCTCTCAATGCAAAGGGGGCTGTAAGCTTGGGCAAGTCCTGCTACCTTCAGCTGTGTAACTGCCCTACACACACAATGAACATATGGAACAATAAAACTAACAACTATAGATATGCAGCAACTGACAGCAGAGCACAGTGTTCACACAGAAGAGAAATGGTAAGCTCATTTTAAACAAAAGTACTGAGCTTTCGCTTCCCCTCACACACACACACAACAAATAACAACATGTGTGGCCTAGCGGTCCATCCAGAATTACTTTGGGTGACAGGGAGAACAAGGGACACCAGCTTTTCAACAAGTCTCAACACCTTTATGGAGTTTTCTTGACTGATCATCATGTTTTGGCTCTGAATGTGCCTTTTGTCCTAGGAGTTGACAGCAGATGATTTTCTGCCTCTTCATTCAGCCTCACTCTGAGCCACAATGCAACACTGCTGAGGGACTCCTCACCCATTCACATCCTCATCTAGGACACCTATACAGTCCCAGTCATACCTTTGTTATTCCTGACATGACTTCTCACAGCCTTCATCCTCTTTTTTCCTCTCCTCATCCCTGTACAGTTGTTTGGGGAAACAGCTGTATGAAACATCATGCAGACGTGATGAAATCCTGATGACCAACTGATGCAGGTACTACCAACACATGCCATCCTTTTGTCCCTTCTAACAACATTTCTTCTGGTGCTCTCACACATGTGTTTCCATCCACACCAATCTTTACTTTTCTACTACATACCTCTACAGATAAACATAGCTTTAGTGACTTCACCTAGCCTTTAATCCAACTAGCATTTTTCACAGTAAAAACGTGACAATGCCTTTAAATTAATCTTGCAATCAAGTAAACCTTCACGCTGAGTTTTCTGGTTCCCTCCTAGCCCCGCACAAATGATTTCTTTGAAAGCCACAAGAACAGGCTCTGTCAGTTGAAACACACAATAATTATTCTAAATCAGCACACACAAGTAAGTGGTATAAAGTTCCCCTCAGAGTCTGGTAACACATACAGAACAGACTGTTTTGGCAGACTTGGACAGCTACTGAGTTGATGGTATGAGCCTAACGCTGTCCTCTCTCATTTTCCTTGCCTTCCTCTCCCCTCTCAGACAAATTCGTAAAATAACAGATCAATGACTACGGTTGAATCATCTGCCTTCCTGCTCAAATAGAAAACAAAAAGAAGTAATGAGCACATTATCATCATTTAATAGCACTATATACAGCCCCTCCACAGTAAATCACTTCAAGGTCACATCATCTTTTGGCCCCAAATGAAAACTTTTTGTCCAATGATCTCAAGAAAGGTGGCCTGGCCTCTTGTTTGATTTAAAATCTGGTACCGAGTGTGGTGTTCATGTCAGTCAAACACATACTGCTCCATCACAGCAAACTGAGGCAAACTCAAACTTCTGTCCAAGATCACATAAAGTATATCTACATCATGTAACAAAGCACAGCACAGAGATTGCCCATCACTCAAAGAGTGTCAGCCAGTGTTGTGCTTCATTCTGCAAGTATGATTTCATGGATGTGTCCAAACTTAAAAGCTCTGTGCAAACACAGCAAGACCTCTCAAGTGTCTCCACAACCATACCAAAGTCATGCTAACAGGCACTCTGTGACAATTATTTACATAGAAAGCAACAGCAGAGAATCATCAGTGTATTTTTAGATATCTTTCAGCACAATTTAGCAGCCGGAAACAACATGAGTCAGCACTATGTGACCAACCAGCTTGCCAACTTCCCCAGTGCTGAACTGGGGAATCAGCTGTACTGGATCAGTCAGTAAACGTGTACACACATCTGTGTGTACACACAGAGGAGCAAAGAAACCCCCTTCCAGTAAGGATGCAAAGCTCATTCATGTCTGTGCTTTTCAGGGCACAGCTCCTGATACGAACACAAGGCGTACACTACAAAATTCAGTGAAAAGAGTCAAAAAAAAAAAGTACACGTTCTTATTATAAATACAAAATACTTTTACCCACCTGTAAACTGTTCCCAGCTGAATATAATGAAAAGCATCAATCTTCATTAACAATGCCTTGCAGGGGAAAAAAAGAAAATAACAGTTTTTACCATATCAACTATTTCACATGAAATTATTAAAAAAATCAAAGCAATTTTATCTCTAACCTGTCTCAAGAACACCTGAGCACCATCACTACAACTTACTTCATGGCTTCCAAAATAATTTTATCAATTACTTTTACCAAGGTTTATTCTGTTGCACTCTAAATTGCCTTCCCCTGAGAGCAAAACACTCAAAATATTTTCTACTTAAGAGTTATTTAAATTGTTGTTGTTGTTATTAATAATAAGAATCCAAGCTTGCTATGAAAAGAGAAAAAGATGAAACAAAATCCTTATAATATAATCTATTCAGAGTGGAAAGTAAGAAGACTTAAAAGCTCTATTTATTTTCTTTGGTTAAGTTCTCAGCTCTACATTAACACATCACAGTTATTTATACATACCCGGTGCACATCATAATGAAGTCCTCTGACGGCAAAATTTGGATCATAATCATATTTTCTTATTTCTCCAGGATACTAAGGGAAGAGAACAATGAATTGATTTTAAACCCATAATAGAAAAAAATAAGAATTGTTTCTGCAGAACTTTAAAGTTTTCTATGCTTCTCAGTTTCTCTAATCATTAAGAGGGTTTTTGACAGGCTGGTGAAGGTTTGCAGGAATACATGTACACAGTGCAAAGACTTTTCCAAAAGTCCAAGATGATTGTTTTAAATTTAAGTCAGTCATGGTACCTGAAGGCAGACATCCACATACTCTGGAGTGATTGTCTTTGAACATTAGCCTCTTGTTCAAAACAGTTAATTTAATATAGTCTCAATATTTTAAAAAAAGCTCATTGTTCAGAGTTGCACCTAAATGGAATGTCTTGATCATGTACTCTTTCCTCATGTTCTTTATATGTAGTGTAGATAGCTCACACCACTATTATACAGTTTTCTAGCATTTTTCAGTACAAGCCCATTTTCAGTCCTTTGTGATTTTGTCCTGCTTTAAGCATAGGTTGCCATGAAAAAAATGTTACGTGCTTGCCTTGGGCTAAGGGGTTTGTTCATTTGTTTTTAAAAGGTAAAATGCTTCAGTCATTTCAACAAGGCCTGAAAACACTATAATTTCTTTCATTAACCCTCTGCAAAGCAATCTTTCATTTCCCTCCCACAGGCTACAGTAGTCCTAGAACTTGACAAATTCATCCCAGGCACATTTTTCACCTTCTCCACTACAGATTCCATGCATATATGGCTAATTTACAAGCCTTCAGGGTGGAAAAAAAAAAGTACGTTATGCACCTTCAACAGAGGCTCGTCACTTTTATAAAAAATAAATTGCCATTTAACCCAAAGTTTTTATCTTACTGAAGAGGACTTGCTCTGCAACTGCTGTAGATTGTGCTTGTACTGAGCACAGGCACCTACAGTCAAAGAAAACAGTTCTCTCTTAGCTATCACCCTTACTACCACTTCCAGAAAACATGGGGCAGGCTACTGATCCAAATGAAGAACAGCATCAAAAGCCTATAGACAGGTTGGAAGACATGTAGATTTGGGAACATGAAGCAGAGGCACAAAGGAAAACACCAGGGGAGGACACAGAATGTGATCAATTAAAAGCTACCATGTACTGCACACGACCCAAAGCAACCACACCAAACAAGTACAATGAAATTTATTTCTGACTTTATCAAGTTTCAAGCATACTTGACTTGCCTACCTCATTCTCCCAGAAGGCTGTGGTTTTGCACACACGTCAGTACACAAGAAACAAAGGCTGAGCCTACCCTGGCACATAAATCAAACCTTCCTTACAAAACAAACAAAAAAATTATAAAACCTGTACTGTTTGCTTACTCCACTTTTGGTAGGGATAAACATATTTGGACTGAAACAGCAGCCCCAATAGGGTGGCACAAGGCCTGTATGTTAGGAAAGAAATAAACCCAAGAGCAAGAGCCAACACTGAACACCTGCTGCCACCTCTGTGATTAGCACTAAACTGATGTTTCTCTTGGACATACTTCAAAATTCCTTGCTTCCTACACTGCATTTTGCAATTTCTGATGAATTACCTCACACTGCTATGACCAAAATTGGCCATCTTTTAGGCTGACTATAACAGTAATAACAGGCAATACTATCTAAAGCTTTTTCTAATGTTACAGGAAAAAAAACCATTAACAGTATAAGCAGCTAAAGAAAAAGCTCCAACAAAAACTATTGTCCCTCAGCAAATTCCAACAGGAGATATTGTATTTCAGTAAGCTGTCTCAAAAAGTAGTTACAGCTTTGTTTACTAAAACTCAGGACACATTAATCTGGAAAGCTATTGCTACCCAAATTCATTCAAATACTCAAGACAGCACCATTTGAATTTTTGTCTACAAGAATTAATCTTGGCTCCTACACTAACACTGGCTTTTGCAAGAACCACATAGCTTTAATAAAGTGTATTACACATCATACAGAAATCACTACCAAGATACGCCAAAATTGTAGGGGGATCAAGCTGTTTATGCTTGTAGTACCCATGAAGTTGTTTGTTGTTCAAAGGATATTTATAGATGTTTATATATAGCTCCTAACCTTTAGATTCAAATACGAAAGTAGAATAACACCACCCATTCAGATTTAGGCTGTACAAAAATACACAAGCAGTTTTATTAAGTTCTTCTATGGACCTTTTGGTTTTATCTTCCTGCAAGTCCTACAGTTCAATAAACTTTGTCTCTTGCAGTCCATGCTTTTTTCAGTCTTTTCCTCAGCAATACCTTCAGTTTCCTAAGTCACCCATCTCCACTCTGCTTCCTGACCCCCAAACTACACAACAACCAGCTCCAAAATGCTTGGAGCTGCAAACACACTGCTTGGTGAGGCAGTGCTCTCTCAGGGGTCTATGGGTGCGAACACTCACTCGTATCCAGGCTCTGATTACAGTGTCACTGCACACGCTGCCCCTTCAGCTAATGCAGCTGAAATGCCAGGTGCATACAGAGCACCTCACAAGCTCTCAGTGTAACCAAAGACCTGCTAAGAAGTCAAGCTAAAAATATTTCATATGGAAATTAATCACTGCACTCACAGCAATGGATAAAACAGAGCGATGGCAACTTTTAGGCTTCGTATTTATTAATGTGACTCCTGTAAATGACAATCAGGTACAAACAAGAAACCATATCACCACATTAAAAAATAAGACAAAAATAACTGTATTCCTTAACAGACTGTGCTCTGCTCAAAACTGCAGCTGAGAATAAACCAGCACTTCTGTTGTTCACATGTAGCTGTCGTACAAAATGTGCTCTAAGGGAGACAAGCTAGGACTGAGGCATGAAAAGATGAATTATACCTCTGAGTCAGAAATTATTTGACTCTTTATTCATAAATTTATTTTTAGTCCATTAATTTTACTTACCCGATGTTCATTAATAAGAAGATCTCGAGCAGCATTGAATATCAGTGTGTGCAAATGTTTAGAATAAAAGACCAACGTGTAGTCGTAATCAAAACCATAAATTTCGATGTCTGACAGGCTCATTTCATTGTTTGAAAAAATAGCATCCGGATTCAGCATGTTACTCATAATTGAAGGAACCAACTCTGTGAACAGAAAAAAAAAGTTATACCAGCCCTGCAATTTTATTTAAACGAAGACATAGAAATCCATTAGCGAGTGCTAAATGTATCTATCAAACTAATTCATACCAAGTAACTAGTCCTTAACAATATAATGCTATTGAACATGCTGTCACTAACTTGTCTTGGTGACCCATAGTTTTTATTTGAAGCACACTTTTCTCTGCACAGTTCAAGATGGAGAGAAGATGCATTTTGGCATCTTGCTTATCAGAGAGTAGCAGACAAAAATTTTTGCTAACTCTGTTAACGTATTTATTAGTGCTTTTGAAAATAAATTTGGAGTTGGAGAATGGTATTATTACTACTCCTCTAGGAGTCTTGTCTTCTGCCATTACTTGGTCCAGCTCCTGCCACAGAAGCAGAACTGATATTGTTTTAATTTGACATTGCTTTAATCTTTTTTTCTTCACCATTTCAAGGTTACCACATTATTCAATTTCAACTCAAATAAGTTAACTTTATGCAACTGCCATACTTTCCAAACAAGCGTTACATATACATTGCTATTCTTATTAACCTTCTAGCAAATCAGGAAACTAAAAATATTCTGCTTATTCTCTAAGCACACATACCTAGAGTGTGTAAACCACTTCCATTTTTAAGGGTATGTCACTCTTGATATTTGATGGAAAAGTATACTGAGAAGTATAGTATACTATAGCACAGAAGTATATTGAGAAGTTAAGACCATAATATATTAAGTAACTTCGGGGCCAACACCAATGTCAGTACTAAACACTAAGAATGTTTATACTTCTTGTTTAGAAAACTTGAAAGAGCGACATTAGGAGGCTAAATGCTACTTCCCTGGCAGCATAAAACATGAGCACATTTTCCTTCCTTCCTTATATACTATCTTCATATTCCAGACTTCCATACTAGTGGAAAAAAAAGGGGGAACTATCATCTTAAACCTGTGCTTGGAAAGATGAGTTTAAAGGAACTGTATTTTGTTTGGTTACTTTCTATATAGGTCTAAAAGGAATTGATCAAGCCTATCTCAACACCTTCAGCTCTGAGGATAGATCATTACATGCTCCACCACCAGAAGAAACCCTCTCAACAGGGCAGGTAGGTGTGGGGACTCCAGATCTGTTAGAAAGAGCGCACTCCATTTTGAAAACTCTGGTCAACTTTTGGAATGGGAAATGACATTTCTTTCGTAAAACCAATGCCTTTGACTGCTGCACAGGTGACAGGCAGATACAGTAAGAAACATACAGATGCCCAAGTACAGTCAGCAATCTGAAACCACTCAACTTTATCAGACGCAGATACCCAAGTCTTTTAAGAGGAAGAAAAGCAAATTCACTGGGTTTAATTCCAAATACAGCCCAGAAATTAAATCAAATGCAATGTGACAAGCCACAATTAAGGCAAATACTCTTACTCTATAGAAAGGACCATGAATCATTCAATTAACTTCAAGGCACAAGCACAGTTTTTAGTGAAACTCCAAAACCATGCTACAACACTCATTTCTGTATTATAGGTAAAAGTATTGTTTGAAATGTCAATTGTTCAGCCTGGTGAGTCAACACTAGTTTAAAACCAAAGATATTTCTACAGCTATATATAGATGAAAAGATATTTCAGCCAAAAAAGAGTTTGAGTAGTGCCTGTCTGAAAACAGACAGTATAAACACTTGGTAGCTATTAGACATTCTGGCTGGCAGACAGCATCTCAAGTGCTATAAACTTTGGGTCAAAAATCAAGAAGGATGTTGAGATGTCATCTCAACATTGTAACTAAGTGAAACATCACATACTTGAAGCCACTGGGTGAGTTAGGCTGTAATATAATAGTCTGAAATATTCTAGAAGCACTTGCCTCATCTTTCAGCAACTTACACCCACTGACCGACTTATTTTCTCATAATATTACCCTACCTCAGCTCTGAAGTCATTTGGATATCATTTAGAATAAGAGAAAGTTAATTCTAAAAACAGGAAAAGAAAAAAGATTCAAAATAAAAGGCTCTTTTCTTCCTATCCCTTATCTGACTCTCCAAAGCCCACAGCACTCTCTTGAGATCCTTAACATGGCTTTTAATTTCACTTCTGAAATGCTGACACTTTTTTGTTCTCAAATGGGTTTTTTTGCACTCAGCATTGTGAAGCCCCAGTGCACATTCAAGACGTAAGTGCAGGATAACACAGTAACTTCTGGAAGGGCAAAACATAATGCAATCTAAAGCATTAGCCATTGCCACTACAGGACCAATTTTCCACTTGATACCGTGGAACACATTCTTTCAGCTCTCAAAAAAGATCACTTATTCGAATAAGTATTACCTTGGTAACACTCTTCCCAAGAAAGCAAGGGCAGAAGCCAGTGTTTGTCCCCTAGTTTTTTCCTAGTTGGGCCAAAGAACAGGGCTTCCCAGAGTCATGCACGTATCATGAGCTCTTTGCAATGCCTCACGGCGTTATGACAGAACCGTAGCCAAAATGAAGAAAGTCATCCAAAGCTTCACAGCATTTTAACTCTTTGGAAGAGCATCCTTTGGCAGGAAGCCCCTCCAAGACATGAGCGACTTCCCGATTTTCTTTTTAACTTGTTTCCCCCTCCACACAACCCCTCTCCAACACCTGCCACTTCGCCCGGCCCAAGCTACGCTGTAGGACAGGCTCCTTCCCCGAGCACTTCCAAACAGCCGCATTCCCGGAGGGTGGAACGGGCAGTGAGCGCTCTGACGGGCTCACCCTTCCTCAGAGCACAGGAACAAGGGGAGCCGCCCCCAGCCGCCCGTGCCCACGGGTGTCCGGCCCTCGGAACCCAGCGAGGTGACGGTCCCGCCGCGCTCCCAGCCCGGCACTGGGCAGACGCGGGAGCGGAGGGCACTCGGACGCCGCCGGNCCGCAGGTACTTGCCCGCGGGGAGGGTCGACAGCCCGCACGCCTCGTCAATCCCGCACCTCGGCCCCCCCTGCGCCGGGCGGTCTGGGTTCTCCGGGAAGAGGCTGCGGAGTCCGGCAGGAGCGTCCCCTCCTCGGGGCTCAGCCGGGGTTGCCGGGCCGCGAGTCTCCGATCCGCCGACGCGAGGAAGGAAACCGATGTCCCGCCATCCGTCACCGCCGGCAGCGTTTTATCGGCACCTGCTGGTCAGGGTCAAGTGGAGCTGCGTGGAGAATGTACCCCGACTTCATGTCTCTGCTGCTCTTCAGGTCTGTGCTGTGCTCGGAGCTGCCCGGGATTCTTTCACCACAAACAACGCATCAACAGCAAATATTTGCCTTTCCAGCCTGCTCACGTCTGTGAACAAAATAAGCTCAAAACACAAGCTGGATATAAAATACAATGAAATCCACAGAAGTTCTAGTGGTGTTTTGAGGCCCCCATGTTCTTGTGAAACACTTGTCACTGATACCTGCAGACCCTGGCAGTCTAAGAACTTGAGCCATATCTATTAATACTTGTAAAGAAAAAAAAAAAACAACCTAGGTAATGCATGGATGAAGAAAAACAAAGACACTGCCACAGCAGAATGGTTACAGCTCCATATGCAGAATTCATGATGTGCTCAGAAACTTTCTTTGCAACAAAAGGAACATATTGTTTTTCTAGTGCAGTAAACATCAAATACAACTTATACCAAGGAGATCCACATTAACCCATTGTCATCTCTGGAAGCTAATCAGCCATTCCTCCCCATACATATCTAAATATAGCAATCCTATACAAAACTAAAGTATTTCAGGCTATATACTACTCTGAACATTCTCTTTTTTTACAAAGAATGACACCTTATTTTTACAGGCAAACCCACAACAAACTGAAAGAAAAACAATCAGCTTTGGATTTCAGAGTGTCTGTCAGTGGGGAGCTATGTGCTCTTCCCTTCAAGCCAAGGCTGAGTTCTTGATTGACATTTCAACTGTGATTGCCAAAGTCTAATACACTACAGACTTCCAACATCAGGCTATTGGTGGAGAAGACCATATACAGTTTTCATCAAAGTTCCTACATTGTCATTTATGTTACGTTGTCATTTTCATTTCAGTATGTGATTCTGGTATAGATCACTACAAATCCATCAAGATAAATTCTGAGATCAAGGAGGGAACAAGGTGGTCAATACTTAGAAAACGGACAAGGTGAAAGGAAAGAAAACCTCAGAGAATTTTTGATCTGGTACTTGTTTTTTTTTGATCCTTCTAATCAGAGCAGATTTTTACAGAATGCTTTTGTTCTGCTGCAGCAGAGAAAGTGAAAACTCCCTTTTAACTTTCAGCATCAAAAAAGACCCTAGGGAAAAAACTAGGAAAAAAAAGTAATTTATGAAATTATGAGACTTGGTGAAAGTCATTATGAATTCATGGCATGGTTCTAAAGTATTGTAGGTTTTCTTGTCACTCCAACTCTTAATCAATCACCTTCAACAAAGCAAGAATGCATTACAACTGGACAACTTTTTCATTCCAGTCTATGGGTTAATTAATCCCACATGCAATTCAATTGAAATTAATAGAAAAAGTCACATTGTTCTCCTGGACACAGCATAGCCTGGTCTCCAAGTCCCAAAACTATAAATATTGTGAACAATAACCCCTTTGGTAGGTGAGGCATTCTCAAGGAAGAGTTACAAGAACTGCTCTGAATAATACAAGAAGGAACAGTAATGAAAGAGCCATTCCCAGCAGTCAGTGGAGGTGTTACTTGTTCTGGCATAAGCAGTAAGAGAATGTTGCAGGGGGATTTATGTTCTCTCACTGTGACACCAGCACTAAGGTTAGAAAACTTATCTCTAATAGAAATCTGGAAAAAGACATTACAGTGCTCTTTAGTACTATCACTCACCCCTTGAAACCTGAAGGCTTTAAAATTTAACATTCTTTTCTGGTTTTTGTATATCAGGCTAGAATGATAATACTTCTATTTCTTCTGCAAGCATGTGCAAGACAGAGCCTTGAATGGGAAAACTACTATTGTTGATAGAAACCCATTGTTGATGCAGTTTAGCTCCCCAAATAGAGGATAACCTATAAAAGGAGATGTGTGCTCTAGTATCTCATGCAGTGCTTTCAAAAATCATTTTCCCTGCATATCAGACAACATGGTTTTTTAATGCTTGATATACGCAAGACAAATAAAAGTTGCTTCTTTTATGTAATTTTGTTAGCTGGGACAACATCTGTAGGGTGTTTGGCCAGTAGGTTATTCTCACAAATCAAAGTAATCTTTCAGTGTTAGCAGCAAGACTAGAGACAGAACTAAAACATGAGGTAATGGTGTTTAAAAGTAAGTTGTTAAACAACTCAACTTTAGACAACTCTGTCCTTTCCCTTCTCTGCTGATATCCAAGTAATGCTCAAGTACTGGAAAATATGTGGTAATGTAAACTGGTAAGAAGGAGCACATGTGGAAATTAATTTGTCTTTATTTGGGGTCCACATTCCTTCTTCCAATACTTGTATCAGTTTTTATTTAAGCAGAATATGACACACAGAAGTAGAGGATGTTAACTTACATTTTTTCCAAAGTGATACTTAATATGAAATATAACCCCACAGGCTAATGTTAGTTTAAATGCCCCTTCTCAAACAAATCCATCCAAGTGATCCTAGAGATGAGTAAAAACAGCAGTTTCCAGTACTTTACACAAAAGAACCCAGACTTTCCCCATTATTTTCAGAATTGACCTCACCTATGATACATACTTGGTACAAACTGAAAAGTGTTTAGGTACGGCTGAAATTTTAAAAATAAAATAAAAAATAAAAAATAAAAACCAAACAAAAAGGAAAAAGGAAACCCCTACCCAATATAAAGAGTTTCTGTTTTACTGCATGGATAGAACAAGAGAAAACATGGGCCTAAAACCAAAAGGCGTAAGTTATGTACATACCACAAAGTCTGATTTATACTTGACATCTCACTAGTGTTGAAGGCTCAGGACACAGATTCCATATGTGCATACTTAAAACACCTTTGAGAACCTGTCAAGTGTTTCATGTATATTATGTATGACAAGTTAGACCTGTGTTAGACACCACATCTAATTTCTTGCTTTTGAAATTTTTGTTCACGCTGGGGAAACACACAAATCTCTCTGCAGCTCCTTCTCACATCTGAAATCACTGAGAGCACTCAACACTTTGGAAACCACTTGTCTAATAAAGACACCCCTGCACTTAAGTCACTGAGGGATGGATTTCTAATCATGTAGTACAACCTTCAAGTAAAGCCTCATATTGGGCTAGCAGATATTAAAATTCATTAAAGTGCCATTGAATGAAATTAAAATGCAATGCTAGGAAAGCTGACAATATCTTACTGCAGCTTCTGTGGTGCAATGTTCCAAATGGAATAGCTTTGTAAGCAATAAAAGCATTTGACAGATTCTATCAGACAGTTGTTTATTACAGAGGTGAATGACCTTGGACTGAGAGAACGAGCAAAGGCAGCACAGGAACAGCCTCCTGTGAAAGGATAATCTTTCTTACCATTTTTAAAGATTCTAAGGAATGTTATTTTCTTCATTTTTAACGTATTTTCTGCTAATATAAATTTTTCCTAAACATGTTTGTGAAAATTGTTTTGCTTTAAAGGCCACAGAACCACCAGATGCTATTGATCCAAGTCTTCTTGGAAACCATACCGTGTTACAGTCCCTTTAGCCAGCTAGTACCTCACCTATTAATAAATGCTTCCAAATGGAAAATTTTTGTTTATATTAAATCCTCATATGCTTTTCATTTTGGTATTAGTATTTAAAAATAAGTGGAATTCTGTTCATACGCAACTATTTGGTAAAAGCATCAAACTTCTTGGAGAAAAGATTTTTTTCCTGAGCTATTTATCTGCTTCCTTTGCTTCTGTTTCAATACTGCTAATGCTATTTGAAATTAATTTGCCATATCCAATGCAGAAAAGTGAGAACATAAGCACACATACATATGCATATTAATATATGGTTAGAACGAGAGCAGCAAAATACGGCAATTGAAATCAGAAATTTCCATGTCTGCACTGTTCCTCACAAACTTCAATATAAACCAGAGCTGAATACTTCCAGTGTTACACTTCCATAAAGCAGCTGGGTAGAGAAGATTCCAACTGTTTAGTTCTGCCTGGTAAGCTGTCCCTCCTCCAAGAGGAAAATGCATAATCCAAACAAGTTTGGAGATTTCCTGGTAACTCAAGTGGCACAATTTTACTGTCTGGGCACCTTGGAATGTGAACTCTTGTACATTATTCCTTCCACTACGTCAGACATTGCCAAAACTCGCAAGATGCTTTAATAAAATGTGAAATAGCACATAAAGGTTGTATAGACTTAAGAAAAAAAAAAAACCACACACAAAAAAACCCCAACAGACAGATCCAGTAACATCAAACAATTCTAAATAGGGACACAAGATTTATAACTGCTTTTGCCTAACTTCCTAGCTTAGGCCTAATCTTATATTGGGAAGATTAAATGGCGATTGAAAAAAAAATTTCTTTGCACATGAAATGTTTTTTTAACTATATATCCATTTAGAAGCAAACTTACCAGAGGAGTCAGAAGTCTGTCATTATTCTTCATTAATACCATCCAGTATAATACACACTACCTTTTATGTCACAGATAAGCATTTAACCAGCATCTGGTCCAAAGGAAATTCTGAGTCTACAAGGTAAAAAATAAGCAACCTTGAATCATTTTATACCAAATCTCAGAACAATAATGCTGGCAAAGCAGGCACAGCCAAGTGTTTCTTTACTTAAATTCACAGTAGACTGGAAATGCAAAGAAACACACTACAGAGACAGTCAAACTGTCTGGAAAATGGGTCATATCCTAGACACCTCTGCTTGCCATCACCCTCAACCATTCCCACTAGCTCTTGCACAAGTTTGTTTAATCCTCTTAGAAAAATATTTTAAACTAAACCAAGTCCACTGGGCACTGTTAACTATACCTAATTCAATTTTGCACTGTAGACACATCCTAAACACCAGGTTGAAGAGGTGGAGACATACCTACATTTTGGGACTGCATTGGCCAAATCAAGGGTATCGCTCTCGTAAGAGTCAGGATATGATTTCATCATACCTTACACCAGGACAGAGGATTTTCTGACCTCAGTTTCAGTATGTGTCTGACAATTCATTCCCAACATGACAGAATGGGGAAAAAATGTGGAATTCAGCACTTGCACCACGTCAGCTCAATTTTTTGATGTTTTTTCCCCTCCTGCAGGAGTTGCTGGAGGGACGTTTTTGCAGCTTTGTCACATAATAATGCCAGGGAGACAGCTCTGGTCAAATGATATTCCACAAGAAGCAGGGCCCACACATATCTGGAAAAACGGTCTCTAGTGCATAGACTGCTTCCAAGTCATCAGAAAACTAATCCAACTGCAGCATCTCAGAGTTCCCATGAGCTTATTTATTCTGATCCTAGCTAATGATTCAAAACCTCTGCCTCTGGGCAGAACAAATTAGCCTATACACAAGCTGATTCTGTCACACCAAACTGCTTCTGGTCTTGTAGGTCAGGCATCTCCATCCTACACCAGTCTGAGTTAGAATAGCTCAAAGAGCAAAGATTATTTTTGGATTGCACAGACAAGCTAGCACAGGCCACAGTGTCCTCCAAGTCACTCCAGTCGACGCTGCCCTTTCACACTCAAAAATTGTTGTCCAAGGAGTTCCAAGTGCAGGAGCTAGGAAATTCATTCCTCAAGGCCTGCCTCATCTTAGGGCTGCAGAAAGAGAATATGTCATAGCTTTTGCTATCTTGGCTCTCTATCACACCACTAGAAGACCACTCTTTACATGACTGATGCAATTATCAGCATAACATGTCACATCACATCATAAGAGTAAGCAGGACTGGTTTGGTTTTCCCCCCACTATACCTATCCAGAGCTCAGTGAAATCTCATCCTATGATCTTACTTTCAATGAGTTTATGGGCAGATCAAAACCAAAAGGTTGTAATCCATCAGTTGGCAGGGTTTCCCCCCTGTACCTGGAGAACTGGGTTGTTGTCACTCACCCAGCTAAGCAGAGATAACACTGACAATACATTGCAAGAGCTTGGGAAAACTGAACAGCTGTCAATTTTTAAAGATACTAATGAAACTCAAATAAAATTTCAAGAAGATCAAAAAACATTATTTCCTTTACAGACAAATTTAGGTGAGGTGATCATATAATATGTCACTTATTACTCAACACTTTATATATAGCCCTGACTTTTCTTGAGATGACTTGAAAACTCTGCCAGCTGTCCTTGACCTCCAACTACAGGATTCATCCTGCCTAGCACAATGTAGATTGCATAGAAGCAAAACAGGAAATAGCCTTCACCCAAAAAATCTGAAGATAAAAAAAGGAGTACAAAAATATCCTAAAAACTACAAACAAACAAGCAAACAAGCAAAAAGAAACACAGCAAGAAATTAATTACTAGAAATGTGTTTTTCCTGAACACAAGCAAGCAAAAAGAAATTTTGTCTCTAAAACAAAGGATTATTTTTTATGGACAGTTAGTTTGACTGAATAGACTTAACTGATCAAATAAAGTTATATTGAAACCAAATACAAATACAAACTTTGTGGGAATGCCACACCATAGCCCACTGGGCTCACTGTGGCTGCACACAGTGGCACTATCAGGGTGGTTTTGACTGTTAAGGTCATGCAAACTGCAGTTCTGCAGACACTTGCAACCTGGCCAGTCAAGCAGATTTTCAGAGAGTCATTTGTAACACGAGACACAGCCTCCCATCTCCATTCCCCATTCTAAACCAGAATAGTTTAACTAACAATGCATACTTTTTCCTAGGCAATGTCTACTTAAAAATTCAAAACAAAGGCAAAAAACCTTTTGTAAGCTCTCTTCTTAGAGATGTCCTTGAAAACAGATATATACTCAGCAAAAACAAATACGAAAATTTGCTCTAATGCCATGTATATTGGATTTGTCTCCAACCAGCCTTATTGCTTCATCTGTTCTTGTGCATCTCCAAAGTTTTGAATTGTCTCAGAAAAGACTTGTCAAAATTTATATCTCCAATGCCCTTTCAAGAAAGAAAAAAGTAAAACAGAACTAAGAAACTTTAAATACACTTCGTCACAAGTTAAGTTGGAAGTCTCAAAACTAAGCAAATGGTGAGTTATTCTCTCCTCACAAAGTGTCACTAATGAGAGTTGTGCTTTATGCTGGTAAAGGAGTTGGTTCACTGAACACAAGGCTGTGGGAAGCCCAGACAGCCACATCACCATTTAACTGCTGGGTTTGTAGCAGAAATAAATACTCCAGATCCAAATCCATCTCTTGGTTCATATATACTCCTTTGAACATTTTACCTCACCAAGACTTGGCAAAACCAGGATGCTAGTATTCACTGGTTGGAAGACAATTCGTTTCCTCTTTTGAGCCTGGATTTGAGAGTATGTGCACAGAATCGACTTCTAAATTAATTTCTATTACAATTTTCTATTGCTTAATCTTGCCACCTATAACTGTAAGAATACGTGAGGATAAATGTTAGGTGAGGTGGAGGTGAAGATAGATGCACCATATTTTTAATGTTCCTTAAACGTGATGTTTATGTGTCAGCTGTCTCTCCCTGCATGGTTCTCTCTTCTATGGGGCAAGTCTGTGCATCATCTCTACAAAATCCATTACAGAATCACAGAATTAACTGGGTTGGAAAAGACCTTTGCATCCGACCTATGACCTAACACCACCTCATCAACCAAACCATGGCACTAAGTGCCACATCCAGTCTGTTTTTAAACACTTCCAGGAATGGTGACTCCACCACCTCCCTGGGCAGCCCATTCCAATGGCAAATCACTCTTTCTCCGACGAATTTTTTTCTAGTGTCTGGCCTAAACTGCCCCTGGCGCAGCTTGAGATGTGTCCTCTCCTTCTGTCACTGGTTGCAGGGAGAAGAGACCAACCCTCACCTGGCTACAACCTCCTTCCAGGGAGTTTAGAGAGCAATAAGGTCTCCCTTGAGCCTTCTCTTCTCCAGGCTAAACAACCCCAGCTCCTTCAGCTGCTCTTCATAGGGCTTGTGTTCCAGACCCCTCACCAGACTCACTGTCCTTCTCTGGGCATGTTTGAGCATCTCAACATCTTTCTTAAGCTGAGGGGCCCAGGACTGGACACAGCACTCAAGGTGCAGCCTAACCAGTGCTGAGTACAGGGGAAGAATGACTTCCCTGGTCCTGCTGGCCACAGTGTTCCTGATACAGGCCAGGATGCCATTGGCCTCCTTGGCCACCTGGGCACACTGCTGGCTCATGCTCCTGTCAATCAGACCCCCAGGTCCCTTTCTGCCTGGCTGCTCTCCAGTCCCTCTGTTCCCGGCCTGTAACACTGCAGGGGGTTGTTGTGGCCAAAGTGTAGAACCCGGCGCTCAGACTTGTTAAATCTCATGCTGTTGGATTCTGTCTATCTATCCAGCCTGTCCAGGTCTCTCTGGAGAGCCCTCCTACCCTCTAACAGATCAACACTTTCTCCCAGCTTGGTGTCATCTGCAAACTTACATTACCTTGCATCCCAGCTGTAACTAAGTTTAACATAACTGTGTACGGCGCTTGCAAAGATTTATGAATACACTTGATTTATGAGTGTCCTTGAAGCTTTTACTCCTCCTTGCACCAAATTATTCCCCAAGGTAAGTCTTCACAGGCTCCAGGAACACAGGATTCACAGACTGTGTCTTGCCATGGCATAATGCTAAAATAGTGATAAATAGTAATGAATGATATTCCAGCAGAAAAGTCAGTGAAAGCACGTATATGTTAAAAAGTATGACTTCTTCCTCATAACTTGTTGATAATGTTACTTAGCAACATAAATTTGCAGGCACGGTGTTGCTGCAATTACAGTGATCTCTCAGATAAGATTGGTAAGCTGCAATCTGAGTAATTTCTGAACACCATAATTAGTTTTATTGGAAGAAAGGCTCAGACTATTTCATTTCACAAAGAGTAAATAGACAGTCAATTTATAGTGGGTTTCATATTCTCCACATTTTCTGATATGAAATTAAATACATTTTTGCTTTTGTCCTCCATTTTTAATACATTAAGCAGCAGATGCCCAGCCAAGAAATCTCAATATCCTAAAGAAATGAACAATGTGCTGCAGAATTTACAGCACAACTGCTGGATTAATGGTAACAGTCTCACAGAAGCACTGCAGAAATACCATCAGTGATGGCATTCACTGGCAGGCCATTCTATAGTCAGGGAGGACACGGACTTGGAAAACAGGATAATGTCCAATTACATATGCTGACCAAACATGGCAAAATGTGTTACATACTGTAATCAGCATAGATCAAGAGCACCATACATCCAATAAGCCTGTTTATTCTGGAAAATTCTTACCAATAAGAACTGTAAAGAGAAGAAATGTAACATTACAGCCATCCAGTGTATCACCATACCATCTGGAAAGCTCATGGTGTATATCTTGCATGAAATACTACAGACATTTTTTAATGAGCCTGTCAAGAAACTTCATCACTCTTTAAATCTGTGATAATTCACCCCACATGAAGTACCTTACTTTCTAATCTACCCTTAATTTCTAGTGTGAACAATTCAAGAAATTCTCATGCAAAACCATTTTTGGCAAATAACTAAAGGTATCTTCACGTCTTCTCTAGAACAATCTTAATAAAATTGGAAGAGATACAAAACTTCTCATGCATTTGAGAGTTAAGGAAAATTCAGTGTCAATGTGGTAACACAGAATAGCACATTATACTATGACAGATCTCTGTCATTGTAATGTAACATTCATCTTTAAGTGGCTGAATTGTAAAATAAGACCTCAGAGGCTTGACTATGCACATATGAAATTAACAGGAGTTTTGGCTCCATTTCCAAGCAGCTCTCACTTAACAACAACAATAATAAGGAATGGCTGGGTACAGCCTTAGTTTGAAGTCTGGGTTAAGATTTTACTTTTATGTTCTATTGAGCACTTATATCTTTTGAAAATCTGGATGCCTTTTGAGAGATCTAAATTCAGATAACAGAAGCTTTGGAATTCTACTCCAAGATGTACAGCAAAATCTATTACAGCCTAAAAATACAGCATTCTTAGAATACAAGTTACTCAGAAAAATCCAAAGCCATAGACGAACACATTTGCTCTTAAAAATCCTTTTAAAGAGTTTACTAGTTTCCTAAGATTGATAATTTCAGCACAACATCCACTGCATTCTGCTGCTTCTTTAAAATAATGGTATATTTAACACTGCTATTAATAAAAACTCATAACAAAAAGCATTTATTTCTTAAAAAATATATGGATCTTGTAGCTGGAGTACTTGAGAATCACTGGTACAAAAGCATTACAACGGATTTTAACCTGTATTTTTTGACTGTTTCTGTCTTTTGGGAGAATGTCTTTGGGAGAAAGCTCCCCCACAGCTTTAATGGCCTTAACTCAGGCATCACAGCATTCTGTCTCACACAGCATCTTGTCAGATCCAAAGTCTGTTTCTTTATCCCAAATTTTATTACTGTCTGCTTTCGTTGCATAATCATTCCTACAGGCATTTCCACAACCTGTTATCTGTTGGATGCTAACAAAATGAATTATCAAAACTACATCTTCATATTCGACCCTCCAAATCCATATCATAATCCAGGATAAATAACATAGAGGTATAATGATTTTATTGTAGCATCCATCAGTATCAGACTCCTGACAATTACCTTTGACTCAAAGAAAAATTGCACGGTCTTCATCTGTCATATTAGTTCTCATAAACTCAAAAAATCACTTTGCTTTCAGAAGTACTTGAGAGTTACAACTACATGCTGGCTTACCATTTTTCAGAGAGAACTGAATAAGACAGCTTACAAACCCTCAAAAAAAGCTTTTTTACAACTTTTATTCAACACATACTATAGTCTAAACAGCATTGTATCCTGTAGCTATGTTTGTGCAGCCAACTCATCACCTGGATAGGATACTCATCTTACCAAGATCATATATCTTAGGAAGCACACCCTTTTCCCTATTAAATATTCCACCATATTTCACATAGAACATTCAAGAGATAGACAAGCCTGGGTTAGACCTGCAGAAGAACTTAGGTGCTGACAAGGAAACAATTTTCTTCAGCCTTGCCACCCAATGAAGCACACACTTTTCACAAAGGCTAATAATAACTTCCAAAAAGTGCCTAATACTTAAGGATAGCAAGGCAGTTATTGATGAAACACTTGTACACCAAGAGATAAAAAAGAGGCTCAGATGAGTTAGTGCTTACAATGACTGAGAAATGCCAGGCTAAAAGCACATGAGAAAAGTAGCTCGACATGTAATACTGAGTATACAAACAACAGATATTCTCACTCACCCCTGTTAAAGCTGTTCCACTTCACATGCAATAATTAAATCATTTGGCCCAGGGACAGAAAGGATGGTCTAACATTGTAGATAAGACCTGAAAAGGACTTTTATGACTAGTGTACTCCAGAACCAAGAAACCAATTGCAATGTAGAAGACAACAGGCCTTAGAGAAAAAAAGTGCTTTGTCCTGATCAATAAATCCTTCAGTTCTTTTCCATTATATTATCCAGTAGCTCATTTACCAAGCTGCTCACCCTACCTGATGCTTTTACAGTAACAAAAGTACAGATGGCCACTGGAGTTTCTTGAATTCACACCACATGAATAAGTAAGAAAGGAGAGGTTTCATACTTTTCTGCATACCTTAGCTGAGGTGTTCTAGCTATCTCACTATCCTCTAACTCAAAACAGGAAATACTTCAGAATCAAAACCCCAGGCCCACAAAGAGGCTGATTTGGAAATAGAGGAATTTAATTTTAATATGGGTTTTAAGCTAAGTTAGAGCTTCATGTAGTTTTTTTCTATTTACTTCTCTCCCCTCACCTAGCTAATGATAAGGCTGGAATTGAAAGCATAGTCACAACACAAGAGACAGTGGAACAGGGAGAGGGAGATAGCAAGTGCTACCCTAGACATGTTGGCGTCCTACAGAACAAAACAAGTTTGTAGTTAAGCAGTGTTTATAACAGAGTGTTCTTAGGTCTAAGGTGATGATAAGACCCCAAAAATACCACCACAAGACCCCACGTGGGGCGGAGGTCTGGGTGGAGATGGGTGCTGACTGTGCTAATTAGTTAATGATGTAATGTAGATGTTTATTCATAGAGTAGTTATGCATATGTATAATCTATGTCCATTTAAGTGTGCTTTGCTTCATGTGAGGGGTGGTGACAGGGAGTGGGAGGGGTGAAAATCCTTTCTGTTTCCCTGTGGGAATAAATTTTTAAATTTTACAGCTTGCAAGCTTGGAATTTCTTTAGATCGTCCACTCATCAAATACAAATTGGCACCCCAGCAAATCAAGGCTCTAATTACCTTGAGGAGCCTGCAACCTTTCTACAAAATCATCATCTCCTCCATCCCTCTCTCCCTCAGGCCTCTGCTGCTGGTGTCCAAGCTGTACTTCTGATGTGGCACAGCTGTGTAACCTGGAACAGGCTCCTGTAAGAACAGCTGTGCCAAGCCTTATCTGGGCCTCCACCCACACACCTCCCACACTTTGGCTCCTAAGCTGCATTTAAGCTCAGGCCTGTGCCTAAGTCCTTGTCTAGGCTGTGTTCTACGTATACCTGGCTTGGTCAAGGTGAGTTTCTGGCTGGACTCAGCTCCACCTGGTCAATATGGGTTACCAGCATTCAAAGTCTAGTAAGGAAAGAATTGTGGTATCATCCTCAAACTTTATTTTGCAGTCCCAATATAAGGTTTTTCCTTCTTCGTAAGTATATTTGGACATAAGATCAGTACACAAGCTTTACATTGATATAAACATGGATTTCACAAAATTAATTAGAAAAGAAAATATTTTGCCATACCCTGTGAGAGCTTAATGATTTTTTTTCTAATCATTCTTTTACTATGTATTTTCCTAACATACAAGAAACAAAAAACAGAGATAACTGAAGTATAATTCCAGCTATTCACAGAGATCCTATCAGTCCTTTCTGTATAGTCAATGGGTCTGGAATTCCCAGGTTACTGTAGTTATGATGTCTCTGAATGGAGGATTTTTTCTCCTGACAAAAAATGAAGGTTGCTGAAAGCTTGTCTATTTACCTTCTCTGGCAGTACAGTAAAGAGCCTCTTTCTGAGAGAAATCATGGCACATTTTCAAGGAGGTGGCAATTTGTATAACCACAAAAAATATATCCCTATCAAAAAGTTAGACAAATACTTGAAATACATGCATACATAAATATGTACAAATATTTGAGGAATATCTCTCTCCAGTCTTAATGTCTCTACATGGGGATAAACATATAAAAGTAACGCAAAAAGGAGAATACGATGATAAAACACATCTTGAAAGTAGGAGAAACAACAAATGTAACACACAGCCGTGTGCACGTAAGGACCTGGCAAGGGTGATCTCTAAAGAGATCTCAAGCTGCCGACAGGCCACCAGGGCGAGCTCTCGCCCATTAAATCCAGCCCCAGCCCTGCAGCTCTGCCACTTCGGGTCCCTCCCTCCTCCCGAGCTTTCAGACAGGGGAAGGGAAAAAAGAAAACACGTTATTTAAAGTTTAATGTCTTCTTTTCGAAACCTTTTATATACCTTCATGCCTACGTTTCTTGAGCAAAACAAGAGTGCCGGGGCGCAGAAATGGTACTTCCCAGGGACACTTCCAGACGCAGACGGTCAACTTTGTGGACATTGGCTGTACTCCGAAAAGACTTAACATTCTCCTGAGCGATAAGCAAGCTGGCCCAGCTCTCAGGAGCAAGCTATCCCGACACATCTGGGCGATGCCATGGAAATCCCCCCGGTCCCGCAGCCCAGCTTAGCGCCGCTGACCCGCCCCACCGCAGGTCCAAACCTCCTTACCGACAGCGCCTCTGTTCTGCTGCCGGGGCTCCCCGGTTCTCATCCTTGGGGGGAAGCAGAAGTGATACTTTTTACATCACGGGTTTGCAGGGCACTCTTCTCCTATCATTCTTTCGCTGCAAATGTCAATAAGCTCCTCTTCTGTTAACAGAGATGTGCCCTCATCCACAAATAGAGTATTTGACCGTTTTAGCTTTTTTCTCCTTCTCAATGCTAAAGTTTAGACCAGCACAGCATGGGAGCATGTGCTTAGCTTCAAGGATGTGAATGGTTTCCTTGATTTTTAATTGACCGAGTTGACCCCCTAAATCAAATCATGCACCATAAGGCAGAAGCTGCTGTGAAACCAGAGAGACTTCATAGCTGATCTCACCACTTGTGCACTCACTGTGGCCAGTTGTTTCAAGCTGGACTTTCTTCAGCCATGGAGAATAGTACTCACAGATCAGAATAAGGCATAACTACTTTGAGAAGAGTGATATTCCCTGTGACATTGTTTTTATTTTTAGCCACAGAAGTATGTTGCTGCAGGTGCAGATTTCTAGTGATACTGAAACATAAATGTTTCAGTATTTGAAGAGTCAGGGAGGTTTTTATAATGATCGAAACACGGTTATTTTATCTCTACAAGGATTTTTCTAGTTAGAATTCTTCACCTTAATAAATTTTGCCATTCATGCTAGACTCCTTAAAATCCATTCCCTTCTGTAAGTTTGTCTATTATGTGAATATAGAGCATTAAACTTCAAGGTACACCTTGCAAATTTCAAAAATACTTGATGGAGGAAACCCCACAGGTTACTGACTTTTCACTAACAGTGCCAGCTGCAGTGCAATCATCAGTCTCAGGAGAAATGGGATAAAGACAACTAAAAGCCCGAAGAACAAATACCTTCTTCCAAACTTAGAGCAGAGCAGAAATAGAAGTTAGAAATACTGCAGGTATGACATTGATGTCTAAGTCAGTATTTAACATTTTTTAGAATGTTATTACGAATATAAAATGGCAAAAGATACAGTTGAAGGGTTTTTCCTAATGTGATTTTGATGGTGTTGGGAATAACAGTCATTGAAAGCAATATTTATACTAAAAGTGCTTGCTGAAGGAACAACTTAGACCCAAGTCCTTTAGATGTTTAAACACACGCCCTGACCATGTATGTACCATGTGTGATGTCAATGAATCTTTCATCAGACTCCTAGGACTTGCATATCAGTACAAGTACTATGTCTTCTGTAAACGTAGTGTCTGAAAAGTTAGGTATTTCAGACCAAGTTTAAACAAGATCCTTTTGACCTCCTGGGAATTCTTGAACCTTAAATTCACAGACAGTGATAACTCACCTTTGGTTCCCTCTTCAGGAATATGGATGTCTGTTTGGAAACCAGCTGTCTCCAAAATCCTTTTCCAGCCTTGAAACAAGCCAAGCTCTGCCAGCATCTCTGTCTTCATTCTGAAGTTTCCCAAGCAATGAAACTCCCTTTTCTGGTACTGTAAATTCTTATTGTGTCAAGTAGTGAAGAGCATAGCTCATTCTTTACCTTCACAAAACAAACTTCCCTCCATCTTTCATATCAGAGTGATTTTGGTCCAGAAAGGAAGCCCAGAGTATAACTAGTAGATCAAGTTTCAAAAACAGGTGGAGACTGCTTCCTTCCTTCAGAAACTAGCTCATAGTCACAGTATTTCTGCTCAGTGACTCAGTGATTAAAATATTAACACAAGTTGAGAGAAACCTCAGAGAATGTTCAATTCATTCTCTATCTTGGAGTATTCACCCTCATCTCTCTCACCACTCCGAACGGTGATCTAAAACTAGTGGGGAAAGGAAGGAAACATTGAAAACATGCAGCAATATGTTTCTTTGCAGTTGTTCCACTTTTTGTGATGAATAATGAAGGATTGATTTGACTGAATATTAGCGCCCAAGGTTCCCTGTGGATGTGGTGCTGACTGTATTCTACACTGACAGAATCATTCAAGTTGGAAAAGACCTCTGAGATCATTGAGTCCAACATTTGACCTATCATCACCTTGTCTACTAATCACGGCACTAAATGTTATATCCAGCCACGTTTTGAACATCTCCAGGGATGGTGACTCCGTCCATTTCAATGCTTAACAACTCTTCCATGAAGAAATTCTTCCTGATGTCCAACCTGAACCTCCCCTGGCACAGCTTGAGGATATGTTCTCTTGTCCTGTCACTGGTTGCCTGGGAGAAGAGGCCAACCCCCACCTGGCTACAACTTCCTTTCAGGCAGTTGTAGAGAATGATAAGGTCTCCCCTGAGCCTCCTTTTCTCCAGACCAAACACTCCCAGCTCTCTCGGTTGCTCCTTATAGGACTTGTGCTCCAGACACTTCACCAGCCTCACTGCCCTTCTCTGGACTCACTCCAGCACCTTAATGTCTTTCCTGAGGGGCCCAAAACTGGACATAGGATTCAAGGTGTGGCCTCACCAGTACCAAGCACAGAGGGACAATCACTTCCCTGGTCCTGCTGGCCACTCTATTTCTGATACAGGCCAGGATGCCACTGGCCTTCTTGCCCACCTGTGCACACTGATGGTTCATGTTCAGCCTCTGTCAGCCAACACCCCCAGGTCCTTTTCCAATGAGCTGCTTTCCAGCCACTCTTCCCCCAGCCTGTAGCTTTGTATGTGGTTTTTGTGACCCAAGTGCATGACCTGGAACTTCACCTTGTTGAACCTCGTACAACTGGCCTCAGCCCATTGATGCAGGCTGTCCAGATTCCTTTGCAGAGCCTTCCTGCCCTCCAGAAGATCAACACTCCCACCCAACTCAGTGTCATCCGTGAACTTACCAAGGAGGCACTCGATCTCCTCTTCTAGATCATCTATAAAAATATTAAACAAAACCGGCCCCAACAGTGAGCCCTCGGGAACACCATCAGTGACCAGCTGCCAGCTGGATTTAACTCCATTTATCAATGCTCACTAGGCCCATCCAACAGCCAGTTTCCTACCTGGCATAAGAGTGCACCTGTCCAAGCCATGGGCTGCCAGCTTTTCCAGGAGAATGTCGTGGGAGACAGTATCAAAGTCTTTACTGAAGTCCAGGTAGACAACATCCACAGCCCCTCCCTCATCCACTAGGCAGGTCACCTGGTTACAAAAGGAGAACAGGTTGGTTGAGTAGGACCTGCCTGTCATAAACCCATGATCCCCCGGTTGTCCTGTAGGTGCCACGTGATTGCACTCAACATAATCTGTTCCATAACCTTCCCAGGCACCGAGGTCAGGCTGATAGCTCTGTAGTTCCCTGGATAAACTCATTGCATGTGAGTACCTAGGCATTCCAGTTATTGTACGAGCTGAGGAGGTTCCTATGTGGTTCCTAAGAATGGCCATCTGAGATCAGCCCAATATCTTGTCTCCAGCAGTAGCCAGCTGCAGATGCCACGGCAAGAACAGAGGACAAGAAGAGAACAAATCAATACAAGTTTTCATGAAATAAACCATATTACAGTTCCTTTGCAAGGAATAAAAGATTCAAAGAAATGTGTCTAAAGGTGTTTGTACATGAAGGTGTAGAATACTTAACTGCACATCAATTCAGAGTATAGGAATGAAAGTGTGCACTTTTCCGTTAGCATTCTCAACTCGAGTACAGCTGGACTTGGCGGAGATTAACAGTGCTAAGACTAAGTAAGTAGGTAGTGAATACAGTATTTCTACTAGCTGGAAAAAATCTGAAATCAAAACATGGTATTTTGGTCAAGTATTTGATAAAAAGTGAGCAGGTAAGAATAATACATAGCACAGGCATTTAATAAAACTGTTATTGTTTACAAACAATAGTAGTTTAATCCTGTTTGTATGTAGTTACTGTTAAAATTTTCTAATATTTAGATAATCGCTCGAAAAGCTAGCTGATAGCAGCAAATTATTTTTTGTTTCATATTCTCAGTCAGTCCCAAATATTGTAGAGCATCTTATGTAAGTGCTTATGTCTTCAGTTTGTGCTGTACATACACGACTTGGTCCCCTGTGAAAACATTGCAGAGGAAGGGAATATCAATGTATTGTTTTAAAAGACACCAATGAAGTTCAAATTACAGAGCATGCAGACAAGTAGTTCTTCATATTTCCAATGCATTACCATGTAAGAAAGACAGGATTCAATTTGGTGGTACAAACTTCAGACTGCACTAATTATTCTCAAATAAAATCACATGTCTTTTTCAAACAGAGTATGACAGTAGATGGCTAGTTAAAAGTGACACAAATTAAATCATTTTAATCATCCATGAACAAAAATGTAACTTGCATGAGTTAAAAATTTCAATTTAACTGTGTATTAAAAAAGGTGATATTCTGACAATGCAAACGCATTTTTAGTTTTATGGCTTCCTAATGTTTGCATTATGTACAATATCTTTGTCCTATGTAATTTACATCCCAGGTTCAGCCCACCACTACGGAAACCAAGATATCACCTTCTTTTAGCCACACACTCCTGCTGTTTACACGCTCCAGTCTGGTGCACCCTGGACCTGATAAAAGCTGATTTAACTACAGAGCATTTTGCTGGGCTAGAGAGTTAAATCAGCTCCGGAAAAAGTCTGACACACACCAAAGCAGGACAGTGAAGGAAGGACTGGCTGTTATGGATGGAGCCTGGGCAGATCAGCTGGCTAATTTACCTGGTTATGTCAAATAGCCACAGTCGGGTCCTGTGAACTCCTCTGTTTACCTCTACAGCTATTTCTGTCAAGGTTATACTCCTTGCCAGTTACAACTCAGAGTTGGAATCACGTGGCTTGTGTCAGTGAGGTGACTTCCACACAGACACGTGGATGATCAAGTTGCATTCTGACAAATTGAGAGGCTCTTGCTCTACTGTTTGCATGAAAGGAGACACTGCCTGTATTTTACTTCTCTTATCACCATGTGCCCCTGAATTTTCAGTTAACAGAACAACACAGGGCTAAAATAGATGATTGCAATCATCGTGCACACAATTATCAAAGTTTATCTCATTGCTTCACAGAGCTGTTTAGTGTAGTTAAATTGATGAAGAACTATCACCACTTTAGTTGCACCTTTCCTTTTATATTAAATCCTGAAAGGTGATACTCAGACTTCTTTTGAACGGCAGTAGTAGTCAGTGTAACCAAGATCTTAACAACTCCCTCAGGTTTCTAAAGCAGAAATTAAGCTGAAATTAAGAAAATCTCAGTGAAAATTCTACTCCGATGTGCTTGTAACATTGACAGTGGCATTTAAGAGTATAGGTATAGTTTTAAAAGAGATTAAAGAAATTATTTTTAGAAGTTTAATATTCAAAGAAGATATTTTCTTCAATTTACAACCTCCTTGTAAAGAAAATAAACTTTCTTCCTGAGAGCATAAGTACTCAACTGCCTCATTCTTGCTATCAGTTTTGTCCTGGATAATCCAACTGGACATTCATGAAAGCAAATAGTAATAATCTACATAAAGCAATCAATGTCACTAAACACATTACAGTTCTTCCTAATCTGGCCTCTAAATTCAATGCACAAACAAAGATTTATCAGGTTTGGTATTTCCTTCAAAAGCAACATTCTACTTCATGTAAAAAGCAGCCAATAAAATTTTAATTCCACAAAACTTAATCTAAAATCTCTGCTGGTTTAGTGCAGTTGGTAACAGAATTGGTTTGCATTCTTACTATTCCAGTGACCAAAGTTCAAAAAGATTGACACGAAGCATTACATTTTCTTACTGCCAGCAAAATGACTGCTAAACCAGAACTGCCATAAAGACCTGATAATGCAGAATTCTACATAACATTGATAATGACTCTGTGAATCCCTACGTCCCTTGTGGTAAAGGATATATTCCTGCAGTTCCTTAAATTCACAGTCATAAAACAACATTATCTCACCCTGGGAATCACAGAAGGAACAATTACAAAATAAAATCCTGAACTGCTTTAGAAAAAGACAGTTATAGAAAAACACAAACTTACTCTTAGACTTCTGAATAATGAAACTGTATTTTCAAAATATGTAAGACTACTTTTTGGAAAATAATTCTCCTAGCCCACACAGGTTCCCAGGAAAAAATCTGACAGATTTTTTTACTTACAACTCTGATACCAACCTCTAACACTTATTTTTCAGTCATTCTCATATGCATTTTGGTAGAGTAACTTTATTTTGTATTTCTCTTATAATTCGCGATCAGTGAAGAACAACTATTAAAACTGCAAATCACACAGAAAAGCTTCATGACTATTTTTAAACATGTCAAGATTGAATTTTGGTTCCATGTGCTGGTTTTGGCTGGGGTAGAGTTAATATTCTTCACAGTAACTGGTATGGGTTTGTGATTCGGATTTGTGCTGAAAACAAAGTTGATAACTTGGGGATGTTTTTGTCATTTCTGAGCTGTGCTTACAGAGTCAAGGCCTTATGTTCCATATCATATGGTGTCACGGTCAGCTTATAAAGCTGAGACGAGGAAAGGGAGGATGTTTGGAGCAATGGTATTTGTCTTTCCAAGTTAGTTAGCTGTGCTGGAGCCCTGCTTTCCTAGGGATGGCTGAACACGTGCCTGCCCACGGG
The DNA here is from genome assembly GCA_013390005.1 of Calyptomena viridis. Taxonomy (NCBI): domain Eukaryota; kingdom Metazoa; phylum Chordata; class Aves; order Passeriformes; family Eurylaimidae; genus Calyptomena; species Calyptomena viridis. The sequence goes on from WEIV01020555.1 coordinate 418,820, forward strand.
AAATGGTGAATGAATTCCTTGTTTTGCTTTGCTTTCATGCACGGCTCTTGCTTTACCTCTTACAGCCTTTGTCTCACGCTCCATTTGGGGCGTGGGGCTTATTTGTCATCTGGGGTTAAACCACAACACTTCATTAAGAACACGAAGATAACCATTACCTACTGCAACACAGAGGCTTCTTTCCAGTTCTACAACTTTAATTATCAGTAGGACAAAAAGGTGTAACACCGAGTTTGAAGACAAAAAAAGAATCTACCTGGCCCACTGTATAAAAGGTAGTAAACTTAATTACGCCATGACTTTTAGCTACTGATAGACTAAGTTCCATGTTTGTGAAGTTGTAGTTTGTGAAATGAGGGGGTTTTTGTATTGAACACTGCAGATCAGTATCTTTCAAATACATTCCTCTCCGAGCACGAAGTCCATTAAATCAGTGCTTGCCAGTTTGTCGTTTGGTTGTTTTTTTCCCCGAGTCTAGACTTGCACATGTGTAAGACGAAACAGGTGATTGACACATGAAACCCTGGGCAGATTTTTCCAGGACGGCGAGGGAGGGTAACAAGTTACCTCAAGTAACTTATTAACATAAGTTGTTGACAGCGACGCACTGCAGAATTTGCACGTGCTGCTTTATTTCACGAGAGGCAATCCCTGAAAGCAACACTGTGTGAAAAGATGGGAATGTAACATCATCTCCTGAGCAGCGCGGCCGCTTTTCAGGGCAGCACAAATCACGCCAGCCCGGCCTGGCCCCGGGGCCGCCGCTCCACGGGGGGAAGGATAAACAACGGCCCCAAGGCCTCTCCCTGCGGCTGAGGAGCGCTAACAAGCTCCCTGGAGGATGGTCGCCCTGATGAGCGCTGGAAACCAGGAAAACAGGGAGATCTGTCTGTTTGCCTGCGTTATCCTGCGCCGGCACTGGGCGTCCCCACAAATGAGGCGGCGGGGAGGCTCGGCTGAAGCCGGCCAGTCTCTCTCACGGCAGAGTGAGGCAGTAGACACGCCGGAGGGGAACGCAGAGCCGAGGTCGGGCGGCACAGGGACATCGCCGGGGCCATGTGTGCCCCGAGCACCGGCGGAGGGACAGGGCACTGCAGTAGCTCCCCGGACGGCGGCACCGACGGCGTGAACTACAGCTCCCGGCGTGCAGCGCGGAGCAGGCGCATGCGCCCAACCGCGGCCCTACCCCCGCCCAGCTGATGACAGCGGGACCCTCCAGCGCCACCTCC
>WEIV01020555.1:420499-434660 GCA_013390005.1 Calyptomena viridis
GGGAAGGTGGGAGGCGGCCTCCTCTCGGCCGCGTCTCTGCTTGGACTGAACTTCCCCGGGGTGGCGGGGCGGGGTGAGGGGAGAGGCAGAGCTGAGGCTAAAGCCGTGGGGAGGGGTAAGCGGAGAAGTTGGGCAGTGGGTTGTGTGGGGATCTGTCTCCGAGCGTTTAGTTTCCTTGGTTTTGCAGTGTCGGTCAGAGCCGATGAGGTGGATGTAGATGCGACCGTGGAAGACGACTTGGGTAAAAGCAGAGAAGGGTCTCGAACGGATGATGAAGTTGTTCAGAGGTTGGTACCTCGAGCACTCGTGCTCAGTAATGCCTAAGGCTCTGAAAGGGAGCGTTGCTCAAAAGAGAGATCTAGTCACCTAGGAGAAGGAAAATATATCGGGGAAAAATTCTTCTAAATAGAAGTGACCCTGAGAACTTGGATTCAGGAAAACTCGACTTACTTTTGTCTAATACTGATGGCTGTATAAAAAGCAGTACGTTAATAGGAGTTTAATTTTGCATGTCATAAATGGTGTCAGTGTAGTGCCTACTGGTGGAATAGCTCTGTGCCCGGGAGCTGCCTCGTCTGAGGTGCACCACATGCTGAGGACTGCAGTAGCTTTAATATACCTGTATTATCCTCTGAATTTCTTACTTGGCTCACTTGCAAAGATGAATTTTCACTCCAGTTTTAGGTTAGGGTTATGCAGTTGAGGATAGCTACTTTTGCACTTAACTCATTTGATTGTGTAACTTCGGCCTGCATTAGTGATAAAGGGTCTTGTGTTGTTCAGCTGGACTGTTATTGTTTTTGCTTGGTGACAAAATCAGTGATGCTGTTTGTGGACAAGACCACTTGACAGGTTTTCATTGTCCTGACAGAGAGGAAGAAGCTATCCAATTAGATGGCCTAAATGCATCGCAGATCAAAGAAATCAGAGAAAAATCTGAGAAGTTTGCATTTCAAGCGGAAGTGAACAGAATGATGAAGTTAATTATCAATTCTTTATATAAAAATAAAGAGGTTAGTGCCTTTATCAGATCATGTTAGTGTTGTTGGTGGAGTGTGTGTCTCTTCTGGAATTCCTGACTGCTGGTTTCTATTTCAGATTTTCCTGAGGGAACTGATTTCAAATGCTTCAGATGCTTTAGATAAGATAAGGTTGATATCCTTAACTGATGAAAATGCTCTTGCTGGTAATGAGGAACTTACAGTCAAAATCAAGGTAAGAAGCATTAGATACAAATATCACTTTCAGAGGAGTGGTGGGAGGAATGTAAGAAGATAATGCATCCTTAAATCTCAATTTTTGGCTTAATACTGATGTAAATATGAACTAGGACCAACGACGTCAGGACCCTTGCAATTGACTTTATCAAAGACTAATCATCTTTTAATGGTGAAAATATATATCTGATTTTATAAGGAGCAAGTAAAGTGTGGGAGTACTTGGGAGGGAGGATGTTTCTCCTTTCTGTAGTTACTGCAAATGGGATTTATTGTACCCAGGCTAATTTGAATAGCTACGATGTACCACTTTGCTGGGGCAGTGTATTATGTGTCAGGATTCAAAGTGAAATCCAACTGCATTGTTCTCTTTTTTTCCAGTGTGATAAAGAGAAGAACATGCTTCATGTTACAGATACAGGCATTGGTATGACAAAGGAGGAGTTAGTTAAAAACCTGGGTACCATTGCAAAGTCTGGTACAAGCGAATTCTTAAACAAGATGACTGAAATGCAGGATGATAGCCAGTCAACATCTGAGTTAATTGGTCAGTTTGGTGTTGGCTTTTACTCCGCTTTCTTAGTAGCAGACAGAGTTATTGTCACATCAAAACACAACAACGATACTCAACATATTTGGGAGTCGGATTCGAATGAATTCTCTGTGATTGATGACCCAAGAGGGAACACTTTGGGGCGTGGCACAACCATAACGTAAGTATTAAGTTTGTTTGGATTTAAAATAAAAAAGGTTGTATGGGTACAATTTGCTTATTGGAATATGTGAGTGACTTTAGCATTGTGACTTACAGTATTTGATTCTTGTAAATCAGTTTTGTTCAGTTTAATAGAAACACGCAAACATAAATTGCATCTAAAATGAGAAAACCATCAGCATCTTAACAACTGGCAGCAAGTAATTCCAGAGAGTTGAGCTGCCTGCAGGCTCATTCAGTTCCTCAATACAATTGTGGCCTGGCAAAACCTATGCAAGAGCTGTAGAGCTTTGTCTTGGAAACTGGCTGCTGTTTATATCCCAGTGAGACTGTCTTGATGCAGATTTCAAACTAAGGTAGTTTGAGAGTCCTATTTTCATTGCTTTCATGAGCAGATGAATTTATTTGGTCTGGGTTTGGAGGATGTCTTCCTGGAGAAGTCACCTAGTATGAAAAAGTTGATCTTGGTGCTCTAGTTTCAAGTAAAGCCAGTGAAAGTGCAGCGGGATCCTGATAGGTATCCTGATTTGAGGTTTTTATAGAGGCTTTTGGGTACTGCCTCAACTGATAAAACAATTGCCCCTTCTTATTGGAGTAGTTTAGAAGGGACTATATTTTTGAGATCGTTCAAAGTAAGTGAAAAGAAGCTGAATTGCATAAATCTGAATTGCTATGGCTGCAACAGGAAAATGCATTTTCTCCTATAAAACTGTCAAAATACTTGTCCAACATTTATACTGAGAGTGTTTTTTATTTTCTTTAGCCTTGTCTTGAAGGAGGAAGCATCTGATTATCTTGAGCTGGATACTGTGAAAAATCTTGTAAAGAAATACTCACAGTTCATAAACTTCCCCATCTATGTGTGGAGCAGCAAGGTAAGTGAGCATTTAACTGAGCATTGCACAGTATGAGCTTTGGCTGTGACAGCTGTCTGGCCAGACCTCTCACGAAGGGTGAGGGCATACCAGAGAGCTGCTACTTGTTTAGTTTCTGAAATTCTGTTCCTGACTCTTTTGGCTAGTGTTTTATCCAAAACACTAGTTTCTCTCCAAAAGTTACTGTTGCTAAAATCACAAACTTTAAAGGGACTCCATTTTATTCTGACTCAAAGAACTTTATCAAAGGAAAAAGACTGCAAATTACCAAGAAGGATCTTTCTTCTTCTGGCTTTGTTTGGTAGATGGAAGCTTTAAGCTTTCGAATGGTGTCATGTTTAGGTGTCCTTCTAAAAATAGGGCAGTGTCTTAAATTTCAGGCCTGTTCTGATGCTTTCTTGGTGTAGCACCAACTTAAAATCCACCAAGTCTCTCATATAGTGTTATGTATAAACCATTGAAAAACTTTTTGAATTTGAGGATGGTCACCTTCCAGTGAAGGAAAGCATGAAGTCACGAACTGTAACTAGAAAGTACTACCTATAAAGTTTGCAATATAGACAAATAACAAATCAGAGTAATGCTGTGAGATATTAAGCTGTTTGAGAGAATACTAGAACATACCTGGTAGGAAGTCGAAGTGTTCAAATCCCTACTTTGTTGTCTCTTTAGACAGAGACTGTTGAAGAACCCATTGAAGAGGAGGAAGCAAAGGAGAAAGAAGAAACAGATGATGATGAAGCTGCAGTTGAAGAGGAGGAAGAAAAGAAACCAAAAACTAAGAAGGTAAGCTTTGTTAAGCTGAGGGTTCTGTAACTCATGTCAGATAGTTCAGCAGTTTTCGTAGGTAGTCTTGCAGAGGTGCGTTTCAGTAGTGTGAGCTTTCAAGAAGCAATCCTCCTTAAGTGAGATGTCTTGTCAGCAAAGAGGATTGTAAATTAAACACTTGGATGAAGTTGGGCAGATGACTGACAACAGCAGTGGTCAGAGAGCTAATTATAAGTGCTGAGTGAACTGCTTGAAATGGTAGCAGACTTCAGCAATCTGACACTTACTAGTTTAAATTAAGTATACTCTGCTGGGAAGCTTTTTCCAGACTGGCAGTAGAACAGAAATACTGGTACTCAATGAATGTGTTAAATGTACATAGAACACAATACAATGTAGACTAAGTTTGTTCCCATATGTTGCACCAATCCATATGCTTGGATGAGAATGTCCAGAGCATTGCATAATTATGTAAGTTAGAAGGAGCATATTTGGATTTTTTTACATGCCATTTTATGGCTTAGCTTCAGCAAAGTGTCTTTAGTTGACTTAACCTGAAAGAATGATTCTCCTGTTACTACACTTTCACTTACCTAGGTTGAAAAGACTGTCTGGGATTGGGAGCTCATGAATGACATAAAACCAATCTGGCAGAGACCATCTAAAGAAGTTGAAGAAGATGAATACAAAGCTTTTTACAAAACCTTTTCCAAGGTAAGCTCTGAGCCTCAGGATTGATTCCAAAGCAAAGAGTTTGCTATAGTATCTCTTGTTGTGTAAATAAAACAGAATGCTTATAAGGTGGGCTGTTTCTGAAGAATTAATTAGTTACTGTCAGTAGGTAGAATTGCAAAGAGCCTGGAAGATGTAGCATCTCAGTCAGGAGTTAATCTTTTTTCCAGAGAGAGAGTACTGCCACCCAAGTGTTGAGTAGCTTAGGTTTGGGCAGTAATGGTCCAGCTCGTGTGAAGCTTACTGCTAAGTTTACATGTTGACAGGGAAACCTGTATTTAGTCTGAGAGTGGGGGTGTTTGTTGCACATGGTGGAAGAAAGGGGGATACAGCTTTCTAGAAACATCTTTGTGTCAGTACAGTGTAGTGTGTTACTTGGAAGTCTCTTAACTGCTGTGATGGTACTATATTGGTTATTGTGCTATTGACTACTTTCTAGTGATTCGCTTGTTAAAAAACAACAGTAGGTCTTACTTAGTGGGTCTCAAGGGAGGTTACTTAGGAAGGTTATTTTTACGTGAGTAACTTGGCTCCTGTAACTTAAATTCTTGTCTCCACAATAGATTCTAACAAAGCATGGCTAGGTAATTAGTTGTAAAATAATTGCACTTATTTGGCAAACTGTGTTATTACTAGAAATGCATTAACTGCCTGGTATTTTTCCCTTGTCAACTAAAAGCATTCTCTCCACAGGAACACGATGACCCAATGGCATACATCCACTTCACTGCTGAAGGGGAAGTGACTTTCAAATCCATCTTGTTTGTTCCTAATTCTGCTCCACGTGGACTGTTTGATGAATATGGATCCAAAAAAAGTGATTTCATTAAGGTAGGACAAGCAAGTGTGTGGGTATGGTTTCATATAAAAAATAGCTAAATAAATAACCTGGCTGTTCTCTCCTCTTGTAACTCAGCTGTATGTTCGAAGAGTCTTCATCACTGATGACTTCCATGACATGATGCCCAAATACCTTAACTTTGTTAAGGGTGTTGTAAGTATAAGTCTTACTTGCATTTGATTTTTTTTTTAATTCTTCGAATACCATCAGGTGTACTTAAAATTTGCTTCCTCATTTAGGTGGATTCTGATGATCTTCCTTTGAATGTATCCCGTGAAACACTTCAGCAGCATAAATTGTTAAAGGTAAGCTAATTGATCTTCATTTCCTTCATTGTAAGCACATAACTGTAGCAAGATTTAGAAGAATAATAGCTTGTTTAATTGTTTCATAAGGAGTGTGAAATTAAAGTACAGGAAACAACACTGCTGTTTTCAAATTACCAGTGTCCACTTTAGCTCAGGGACACTAAGTGTCTGAATGCATTCTTTGTAGTGGGGTTGAATTGAGGGCTCTTCCAAATGCTTATTGTTGTAACTCAGTATTGCTGCTTTTTTTAGGTGATAAGAAAGAAACTTGTTCGCAAAACTCTTGATATGATCAAGAAAATTGCAGAGGAGAAATACAATGACACATTCTGGAAAGAGTTTGGTACTAATGTAAAGCTTGGTGTTATTGAGGATCACTCCAATCGTACACGACTGGCCAAACTTCTTCGCTTCCAGTCTTCTCACCATGAAAGTAACCTCACGAGCCTTGATCAGTATGTGGAAAGAATGAAAGAGAAGCAAGACAAAATCTACTTCATGGCAGGTGCCAGCAGAAAGGAGGTATGTGAGAGTGAAAGAAAAAAAGGAAGGGGTAAGAAATATTCTAGGTTCTGCTTTTACTACCATTATCAGTGTGAATTGTGTGTTTGCTGTAGATGTGGAGCCTCTATGCTTGTGTTACTGCTGCAGGTCAGCTGTTCTTGTACCAACATTTGTCAGGTAGTTTATGGGTTTCAGTAGATTCTGATACAAATGCAATTAAAATGGCATCTTGTGTCTTGTCATCTTAGGCTGAGTCCTCACCGTTTGTTGAACGTCTGCTGAAAAAGGGCTATGAAGTGATCTATCTGACTGAACCTGTAGATGAATACTGCATTCAGGCTTTGCCAGAGTTTGATGGCAAGAGGTTCCAGAATGTAGCAAAAGAAGGAGTTAAATTTGAAGAAAGTGAGAAGTCTAAGGAGAGTCGGGAAGCACTTGAAAAGGAATTTGAACCACTTTTAAACTGGATGAAAGACAAAGCCCTAAAAGACAAGGTAAAATATTGCTGTATATGTAATGATTATTTTTAAATGCTGTTGTACTGGTTGCGAGACAGCTTGCAGACTGAGCACAGACTTGACAGTAGCTTCTCTCTCTTTACAGATTAACATGTTTAATACCTTTATTTCAGCAAGATAATGAGTTAGAATGTGATCTGAGATGTTCTTCAGAAAATATCGAAGTGACAGGATATTTTAGAGTTACTTCAGAGAGCTAATAGCTTATACAGGGAATAAAGTAACACGAAGGCTCTTTTTTATTTTCTCTACAGATTGAAAAAGCTGTGCTATCTCAGCGTTTAACCCAATCTCCTTGTGCTCTTGTGGCTAGTCAGTACGGATGGTCTGGTAACATGGAAAGAATCATGAAGGCTCAAGCTTACCAAACTGGGAAGGATATATCTACAAAGTAAGCTTTGTTATGTAGCAACAGACGTGAAATGCTGTTGATGGCCTCCCTTGTTTGCTGTGCCCATACCAAGCTTCCATCTGGTTCAGGTGATCCTTGATGTTTTTAAGGTCACTAAAACCAAGTTAGTCTCCATTATAGACTTGCATTATTTCAAAGCCCAGTATGTAAAACTGCCTGGTGAGCAAGGCTCATCAGTGACATTTGCTATCTGTTCGTTTACTGATAAGAGAAGATAAACTTAGTAGCTTGAAGGCTTTTTAGAATTCATGTGGTATTGAAGTGGGGCATGGAGGAGTATACTTGTTACTGTGACTGTAACCAGTGTCCATGGGTTTAAAGATGTAGTTGGGTCCTGTGCTTCAAAACTTAGTGATGTGACTTCTCTTTTTCTCAGTTACTATGCTAGCCAAAAGAAGACATTTGAAATTAACCCCAGGCATCCACTGATCAAGGACATGCTCAGGCGAGTCAAGGTAAATAAATAACAGTAGTGAAACATCGACTACTTGCCTGCATCCAACCTGGTTAACAGATATGGTTTGGTTTTGTGTTCTTCCACATTAGGAAAATGAAGATGACAAAACTGTTTCAGATCTTGCAGTGGTATTGTTTGAAACTGCAACTTTGAGATCAGGATATATGTTGCCAGACACTAAGGAATATGGAGACAGAATAGAAAGGATGCTTCGCTTGAGTTTAAACATTGACCTGGATGCAAAGGTTGGTTTGTCTTCAACCTGTAGCAACAGGAAAGTCCATTATTAGCTCCATCTTAAAAAGGGCAGCTACTTGATTCACTTATATAAATGTATCCAGCTTCCTGCACTTAAGTGAGCCTCTGGAAGCCTAGCCATGAATCTAGACTTCCTGCTTATGTTTTCCCTTCCCCCCCCTTTCTGGTTGCTTGAGATTCTGCTGTCTTGTTATGCTTCTCAGGTATTGTCCTGTCCTTAACTAAGTGGTGGTTCTACAGGAGTAAATTAGGGGTCAAAGACATGTGTGTCTATCTTTAATGGAGAAATTCCTAAATGGATATAAGTATTATGGGTTCTCTGTGTAATGCTGTGCAAGAACTTAGGCTGGGTACTTTGCTGGAGGAGGCATGACAGTGGGTCAGTGCTACACAGAACTTGCTTTCTCCTTCAGGTAGCCTGGGGCAAATGTTTTGAGCTAATATTGAATACTTCCATAGCCTGTGTTTGCAGCTAGTAAACATCTTAAACAAGTAAAGTAAAGTGCTTATGGCTCTCTTACAGGTGGAAGAGGAACCTGAAGAACCTGAAGATGATGCAGCTGAGGAGGCAGAGCAAGATGAAGAGGAAGTGGATGCTGATGCTGAGGACAGTGAAACACAGAAGGTAAGGTCTTCAGTTTGGCACTTTCTTGCCAATATTTGTGTGGTTTTGTCTGTGGTGCTTCCTGGAAATAAAGTTGTTCCCTTAATTCCCGACACTAGATTTTAGTGTGAGGTCTTCCAGGCTTTTCTTGGGGGTGAAAGAAATGAATTCCACATCAAACTATATTGTAAGATGGCATTTGGATGAGATGGAGCTAAATGAAGCTTTAGAGACTGTAACAGTTTGCCCTGTGTCAAGAAATCCTCTAGTGAAATAAGTTATCTGTGGTGTTTCCAGAGCTTGTGGGCAAAAACATGAACAAATCAGCAAGAATGTTGTTTCAAATGCTTACAATACAGACTTGTAGCAACACTACAGACAACAACATAGTTATTTAGAAACAATCATGTGAATTCAGCATTCACTTGAGTAATGTCTGTAGTTTTAATGCTAAACTCTTGCAATACCATAGTGTCTTGGAAAAGCCCTGCAAGATGGTGTATTGTGATTACTGCAGATCTATAGCTTACAGAGATGTAATTTCCTACTGTTAAAATGTTGGATTAGGTAGGAATAAATTTGAGGAAGAATGGTTATTGTACTATAGCTGCTTAATTTTGATGTTACTACTGTTGTTTGCACAGCAGTATAACCGGCAATGACAGTAATACCAAGTTTCTGTTCTCTGGGATAGCTTTTGTAACCTTTTTGCACTTTCAAAAACCAATCTCCTGATTCTCTCTTTGCTTTTACAGGAATCTACAGATGTGAAAGATGAACTGTAAACTGCACTCAACTACTGTCCTGCATTGGGGGGTTAAGAGGGAATGTGAATTAGATTGTTTTTTTTTCCACTGCAAAATGTTGAGGGATGGTATGGGGTTTAAGGGTAAAGGAGGGTTTTTTTAAGTTCACTTTTCTAAAAACATTCCTCATGAATGTAAATTTGTATTATTTAACTGACTTGGTGTAAAATCTTGTCATGTATAAAATAAAATGTTCCCAAACACCACTAACTCTATATTTATATATAGAAAGCTTATCTTGTAGGCTAATGTAAAGAAATGAAGGGATGGTCCTGAGTACAAACAGGCAGCTGGCAATCCTGTACCTTTCCATGCTGGCACAGCCACACCTACTAGAGTAGCATATGGCTGTGGTTGGGTTTTGTGTTTGCAAACCTGCTGTGCTGCTTTGCCAAAATATACCTGGTATGTGAGAGCTGTGTTGTACTTGCTAGTTGAAATAGTATTCAAGAAGTTAGGTACCTACTGCCATATTAAAGTTGAGATCAGACATTTAAATGTGGAATTAGGAGGTGGGCTAGACTCCACTGAGTAGGCAGTGATGAGATGGGAGGATGAAGGGAGAATTCCTCTCACTTAAGTGTGTGGACAACCCTCACCAAAACTGGCTTTACTGCCTGAGCTGGTACCATCCTCCATGGTACTTGGAAACCCTGCCTTTGACTTGTGTGGCTGTAGTAGTTCTGTTGTCTACAGGCTTTTTTAAAGGGGGGAGTTCTTTTCTCATGGTTGCTTCTTGATGCTGTTATTCCTAAACTCTTGTGCTATGTCTGTTTAGTATGGCAAAGCACTAGAGATACTTAATGTAACTGGAGCTAAATCTGTTGACACCAAGTTTTAATGTAGGCAAGTTGAGATGGAGGCACCATTTCCATTCATTACATTAGCTTTAATGTAGGGTTGGATGGTTTTCTCACCAGTGCCTCTACTTCAAAACATCTTCCCAAGGTTAGTAGAAAGTGTTTATACTGGAAGTTTTGTGGTGGTTTTGCCTTCCTCTGTGGAAGAAGTACATGGGAGTGATCCTAAAGAAACCCCTCACTTCTGTTTTCTTAATAGAACTTCTGTGAAGTTACAAGGTTCTGCAATCTGAAGCAAAACAAACTTTGTCATTAGGTGAGGGCACTAAACACTGATCTAAAGAACTTGCATTTACTTTTACTAGTCTTCTATACTTTCCAGTATAGAAGTTACTGCATTTCCATGCAATAACTGTGCCATGTATCAGTGTGGTTATTGTGTTAGGGTTTAGAGAGATGGTTTTATTGAAGTGTGCTGTTTGAGATTTCAAGGAATGGAAGCTGAAGTTTGGGGTGTTTTTGAGAGAGTTTGGAGTTGTTCTGGTTTCTGCTCACTTTAGTAGTATCCCTGAGAAGATTTTGTTAGTGGCACATGCCAGGTGCTCTGGCTGTAGCATGTCCTTCAGCACCTGGCCCTGTCAGCTCCACGAGCAGCCCTTTGGGAGTAAGTTACCGAACTAGGCAGGGGCACCATTTCTCCAGGCTTGTTACTCTTACTGTAGCAAGTGCAGTTTTTGTGCTGTGTAGCAATCAACCACTGCTGAGGTTGTAACACTTCCAAAAGTATCACTTCTTTTCAGTGATACATTTCTGAGGATATGGTCAGCAGCCACACCCTTATGTAGCAAATGGGCCTCTGATGTGCTGTGCTGTTGGGGGTGCTGCTTTCTCCAGGGTAAACATCTCCAGCTCTGCAAGTGTAGGGTCGCTTGCTACACTATTCTTCATCTGTTAATTACTTGCAGACTTAGCATCCTTCGCTCTGTTTTGTAGCTGAAGTTCTCTTGATTGGTTTGAGGATGACAAAAGTGATTCAATTTCAGAAATAAGAGCATAATTGAGTCATGCTTTTGTGCTTCATCTATTTCAGCTGAGGGTGTCGTGCACCATAGCTGCGCTCCAGCTGCTTTCTCCACACCCTGGAGTGACAAGTGTTTGCTATTGATACACACGAAGTGCACTTGTAAGCTTCTTTCTTATCAGTTCTGAGGCAAAATGGTGTCAATGCTGGAAGGAATGTCTCCCAGTCAGACTCCTTTCAGTGCTGCAGTTATGCTGATTCTGGGGGTGTCACCTGCTGTTAAAACCTGGTGCATGTCAGCTTTGCTGTTCCTCGACGGGCACTAATGAGAACAGTTCCCTCAGTGCTACAAGAGACTGAGCTCTCTGTTCCTCAGTTCCCAGCAGCAGCAGGATACACCTAGAAATCCAAGCCTAATCAGTAGAAACTTGTCCCTGCAGCCTATAGACCTGAAAAACATTTACAAAATAGGGACAAATGCATTTTTCATGTCAGCAATCAACAACTTAACAGAGGTGATACTCTGACAAATGTGAGTAACAGGGTAAGGGTTGATGAATCCTGGGCCTGTAAAGGGATTGTTGAAAAACTGCTGTTCCTGCCTCAGTTGGAACAGGAACAAAATACTGCCAAACTGCCCCATCTTGTCTCTTCAATAAACTTTCTCTTATGCTGATGTGGAGGGTTGCCACTCTCAGCTTTGTTTAGGTGCAGTAAGGGAAATAGTATTTTCACCAGAACTGCCAAGATGTTCTCATTAATTGGTTTCATACTAATTTGGGGTTAGTATGTGTGTTTTACTGGAGCCTTTCTGTCACTGCTGTCACTGATAAAGGTGCCTGAGAGACAAGCCAGTGATCTACTCACACTAAATGCAGACTGCAGCCTGAACAGCACACAAGAGCAGGAGAGGATCTCATCCCACAAACACTTGTAAAACTCTGTGAGAGCAGAGACAAATACACAAGAACTATAAATCTTCCTTGGAAAACCAACTTTCACAGATATAAATAACAGCTTATTTGTTTCCTTAATCGGTAATCTATTGAACTGTTTTTTACTCCCCCAATTTAAACCTGAGTGAGAACTGCTGATGAAGCCTGTGCCTCATGCTGGTATCTTTCTCAAGGGAAAGCAGTCCCCAACCTTCACAAGTTCAACTTTGTACCATCCAAAAATGGGTTGTGGTGCCACCTTTGCAGGATGTTGACTCTGTGTGTCTTTGGGTTCCTGGTCTGAGTTCTGTGCTGATACCATTTCAGGACTGGAAGATAAACCTGCACCTGCTATTCCAGAGTTTTGCATATTTACAGTCATCAAAAGCAGCCATAAACAGATGAGGATGCCCAAATGTACATGTGTAATCCATGTGTATTTGCCCCATTTTAACCAAGATGACCAAGCTGTAAGATCTCACCCCTACAGTGGGCCAAAGTAGATTTCCTGTCAGTGATATGTCCTTGTCATAGTATTATATAAATATTATATGAAATATATAATATATATAATTATACAGTCGAGATTTAAGAAGTCACAAGCACTTTGGCACACAAATGAGCTTTTAGCAACAGTAGTCATTGTACATTTATTTTAAATGCTGCTTGTAACTCTGCTTAAAGGAAAGCAAAAAAGCATTAAAGGAGTACATTATTTCACATTTATATTTCTGCAATTTAAACAGTTAAATAAATATTTTTTTATCAGTTCTAGTTTTCAAAATGGAAGTAATTTCCGGTCACTGTTGTGAAGTCTGAACTTTGCTTGATCTTTCTTTTAGACCCAACAGTTCTGTTCTCAGTTCTCCAGGCTTAGGAGGCATTTCAGGTATGCTCTGTTAAAAACAGAGAAAGGCATCAGTGTTGTGGCAGTAGAGAAACTAAACCCACAAACCAGTAAATGAGCATTATAGCTTAACTGTGATTATACTGCCCTCTTTCTTGAGCAGGGTATAATTCCTACATGCAAAACATCTTAAAAATTATTATATTTTGGTACTTTGACTTTTATTTTAAAGTAGCAAAATATAATTTGGAAAAAAAAAAAGGTAAAAGAAAGAATGAACAGTTTGACTTAAATGAACAAAGCTTCTTTTTTGCCATTAAAGAAAGTAAGTTTGGTAGAGATGCCTAGTACAGTTGAAGTTTCCATATATACTTTTTTCCTTGGTGACAGAAGAAAATATTTCAGTGACTCTATTTCCTGATTTAATAATAAAGCAGTGAAATTGGAGAGGGAATTAAAAAAAGTTACTCAATGATCTGACATTTCAAGAACAATACGTCTTCAAAATTCATCCTTCCTTAGGGATAGAGATCATTTGATCATTCTGAATAAATATGTATATTTGCCTGTAATGAAGGCTACAGTAGAGACTACTAAAATACATAAATTCTTATGCCTCTATCAATGATTTAAGCCTCATTGCTTAAATTTTGATGTGACAGCTTAAGCATGGTGATTTTTTGAAACTTATTCCCACTTGGAAAATAGCACAGTGCTTTTAAAAAACCGTGAAGGATCCAAGAGCAGGAGGGTGAGGGAAACCTTACAAGTTAGGCCTCCAAGAGACTAAACCATTAATATTCCTGGTGGATGGTCTCCTTTGGAGTTTAGATCTGTGACTGTAGTTTTGACAGCCCTGTCTGTTGTTATTTCTAATATCAACTTTTGTTCGTCTTCATTTCCATTACTGAAGGAAACAAAGTCTACTTAAATCTAATACAGCCCCTTCTCACCACTTTTGCACACTCTTTTCAAAACCCAGCTTCCCACAGCAGAGAGCCCTTCTGAAGGGGCTGACACACCTCTTTTATTTTTGGTACCACAGCACAATAGTGGAGGTGGCCCCCCAAGAAGTCAGAGAATCACAGAATTCTTAGGGTTGGAAGGGCCCTCTGGAGATCATCCAGGCCAAGGCAGGGTCACCGGGAGCAGGTGACACAGGAACGCCTCCAGGTGGGGTTTGAATGTCTCCAAAGACACTCCACGACCTCCCTGGGCAGCCCGTTCCAATGCCTCCTTCACCACAAAGAAGTTCTTCCTCAGGTTGAGGTGAACTTTCTTGTGCTTTAGTTTATGGCCTGTTGCTGGGCATCAGTGGAAAGAGTCTGACAGCATCCTCTTGGCACCCGCCTTTGCGATATCTGTACGCACTCGTAAGATCCCTCTCAGTGTTCCCTTCCCTGGGCTAAACAGGCCCAGCTCCCGCAGTCTCTCCTCGTAAGAGAGATGCTCCAGACCCCTCGTCATCTTTGTGGCCTCCGCAGCTCCTTGTCTTTCTCGTACCGAGAGCCCAGGCCCGGGCACGGTGAAGTCCCGGCTGCCC